>PVJN01005941.1:0-78431 GCA_004026805.1 Lasiurus borealis | reverse complement strand
CAGGCAAGTTGGGAGGGGGGGGAGAGTTGGAGGTGACCAGGTCAGCAAGGGGGGGAGTTAGGGGTGATCAGGCTACAGGGTGTTTCCCTGTGACATGAGATATCTAGGCATAGTTTGGGCAGTCATTTGGCAGGGAAGTATAGGAGGGGCTCATATATCACATGGTGGCCATCAAAATTCCCATCCTGAAATTCTGTCATTCTAACCTAAATTAACACAATATTACACAATAATAGAATTTCTAAAGCCAACACCAGTTCTTCATTAAGTTTTTAAAAAGAAATAAATTCTACCATGAACTACATAAAACAAATCTGAAATGGCAAATGATCATATTTTAACAAAAACAATGTGTTAAAAATTTAATATGCCTAGTACAGTCATTAAAAATCTTTACCGGCCCTAGCTGGTTTGGTTCAGTGGATAGAGCATTGGCCTGCAGATTAAAGGGTCCCGGGTTTGATTCCAATCAAGGCACAGGCCCGGGTTATGGATTTGATCCCCAGTAGGGGGCATGCAGGAGGCAGCCAATCAATGATTCACTCTCATCATTGATGTTTCTATCTCTCTTTCCCTCTCCCTTCCTCTCTGAAATCATTAAAAATATTTTTTAAATAATAAAATAAATAAAAATATTTACTGGTTACAGTTATATTTTCTAAGTTGGTAATTAGCCATATATAACTTTAATAAGCAAATAGCAAAATATTTTGATCTTTAAAATGTGCAGCAATAGGGGAAGATGGCGGCATAGGTAAAACGCCTGTACTCACTGCCTCCCACGACCCCATCAAAATTACAACTAAAATATAGAACCACCATCAGCAAGGATTGCTGGAAAGCTGGCTGAATACAAGTCTTACAACTAGAGAAGTAAAGGAGAAAGCACACTGAGACTGGTAGGAGGTGCAGAGGTACCTTGGTGCCACGTTTTTAATTGGAAGGGAGATACTCTCTGCAGAGGCTGCCTAGAGGAGCAAGGGTTCCCGGACCCAAACCAGACCCACAGCCCAAGGTCACAGAGCTGGAAAAAGAAGTCCCTGCGGGCAGTAAGAACTATGAACTGCGGTTCGTATCCGAGTCACGGCACCAAAAAAAAAAAAAGAACTATGAGCTGTAAAAACCAGTGTGGATTGAGGCTCAGGGCTCAGTGAAACACAGACTGCTGGAGACCCAGCTGTTCCTCTTAAAAGGCCAGCACCACAAACTGAACTTACAAAGTCCTGCTTCCTCGGAGCTCCAGCACCAGGGTGGGGCTCGAGGGAACACAGACACGTATGAGGAGGAGCTGGATTATCTGGCATCGGGGCAGGAACTCAGCGGCGGCTCGGAGGAGATGCTTGCAGGGATCGTTGTTCCCATGCTGGGACTTTCAGCAGTCTGTGGGCTCACTGACAGCCATTTCTGTTTGTTCTGGCCTGGTGGTTCCCTAAGACTCCGCCTCACCCAATTTACAACCCCACTCAAGCGGTGTGCAGCAGCTTTTTCTCAGGCTACAATCTCTCAAACAAGCTGCAGCTGGGTTAGGGATCTCCGAACCTATCAATAAAAGAACCAAGACCTAGCACCAGCACCAGCCTACCTTGCTCCATAACTGGCCATCATCTGGGCACTTCCAACCCTGATACAAAGAGGAAAAATCTGCAGATCTCTCTGTAGCTCCTACGGGGTGGCCCAGGCAGTGGCTGACTTTGTACCTCCTTGGAAACTCAAGAGCCAAGGAACCCAGTGGTCAGTATCAGACAACACCAGATTACAACTCTATACACCCATAAGTGACACGCTCAAGGGGCAGACTCAGTGAGCACAAAATCTCCCCTGAAGCAAGGCCTGCTCTATAAGGGTGTCTTTTGCACAGCAATTCTTCCCCTGAAGTCACACCTGGTCTCCACAGGTCAATTCCTCCCAATGATACCAACAGCAATCAAGTCTCAACTACAACAAGACTGTGCTCACAGCCCACAAAGGGTTGTACCTAGAGCTCCCAGCTCAGGTGACTGGGGAGGCTGAGACACGGATCCTATAGAACACCTATACAAAGCCACTCTATCAACTCAAGAAGACATAGCAGCTCTTCCTAATACATAGGAACAAACACAGGAAGCAACCAAAATGCGGAGACAAAGAAACATGTCACAAATGAAAGAAATGGAAGAAAGCAAACTACTGGATAATAGAGTTCAAAACCATGGTTATAAGGTTACTCAAGAATCTTCTAGAAACTTCCAAAAAAATAGAAAAGGACCAGTCAGAAATTATGCATACATTGACTGGAATAAAGAACAACATACAGAGATTCAACAGTAGAGTAGAGGATTCTGAGAATCAAATCAACTATTTGAAATGAGGAAACAAAAAACACCCAATCAAAAGAGCAAGAAAAAAAAAAGAATCCAAAAATATGAAGATAGTGTAAAGAGCCTCTGGCACAACTTCAAGCATACCAACATCAGAATTATGGGAGTGCCAGAAGAAAAGAGAGAACAAGATACTGAAAACCTACTTGATGAAATAATGACAGAAACCTTCTCCCTCCTGGTGAAAGAAATAGACTTACAAGTCCAGGGAGTCCAAACAAGTGGAACCCAAAGAGGATCACATCAAGACACATCATAATTAAAATGCCAAGGGCTACAGACAAAGACAGATCTTAAAAGCAGCAAGAGAAAAGCAGTTAGTTACCTACAAGAGAATGCACATACGACTATCAACTGATTTTTCAACAGAAACTATGCAAGCTAGAAGTGAGTGGCAAGAAATATTCAAAGTGATGACAGCAAGGACCTACAACCAAGATTATTCTACCCAGCAAAGCTATCATTCAGAATTGAAGATGAGATAAAGAGTTTCAAAGACCAAAAAAAGCTAAAGGAGTTCATCACCACCAAACCAGCATTATACAAAATGTTGAAGTGTATTCTTGAAGAAGAAAAAGATAAAGATAAAAATATGAACAAAATGGCAACAAATACATACCTATCAAAAATTGAATCTAAAAATCAAGATAAACAAATAAGAAATCTAATGAATAGAATAAACCAGTGAATAAAATAGAATCAGAGGCATGGAAAAGGAACAGACTTATGATTCTCAGAGGGAAAGGGGTATAAGGGTAGGAAGACATTAAACAAAGATCTTATATGCATACTAGAGGCCTGGTGCATGAAATTTGTGCATGGAGAGGCATCCTTCAGCCCAACCTGCACCCTCTTTCAGTCTGGGACTGCTTGGGGAATGTCCACCTGCTGGCTTAGGCCTTCTCTTACATTAAGTGTCTGCCACTGGTGGTCAGTGAGCATCATAGCAACCAGTCATTCTGTTTATTACTCCTTAGGGTTTTATTATGTAGATATACATTATCTATGGACACAGATAATAAGGTAGTGAAGGCCTGGGGTAGGGCATTAACCGGGTGGAGGGGAGCAACATGGGGGAAAAAAGAGGGACATCTGTAATAATCTCAACAACAAAGATTTAAAAACTGAAAATAAAATGTGCATGAGTAAAAAGTGTTTACAAAACGAGACTGTATTGTAAACATTTCTCCTTACTCAAAAGCCATGCATACTAAGCATAGCCCAGGAAACAGAATCAATAATAATGAATTGTAATAAGTGTATATGGTATCAGGTGGGTATTAGACTTATGGGGGGATCTCCTCCTAAGTTATATAAATGTCTAACTATTATGCTATACACCTGAAACTAATATAATATTGAAACTCAACCATAACTGAAATAAAAATACAAATAAGTAAAAGTCATTCTTCTTTGATATATATAAACATAAGGTAATAATGCTCTCTGAGTTTTTATAGATCCAACTAACTTCAAATTTTGTAGTAATTTTGATAGAAGTCGCATTTTTATAACCATATATCGTATTTGTTCTATATTTATTTTAGAATAAGAAAAACAGTATTTCAGATTATCCAAAGCATAGTTAGGAATTATTTATTACTAATGTACTACTGTCTAAACTCTGAGAGAGAATTCTAAAAAGGTCAACTCCTCTAGACGGTTAGAATGCAGAAATCCTCTAGAACAGTGCAGCTCAAAGTGGGGTTCATGGACCAGTGCTGGACTAAAAACTGTTACTAAACGCAATGAGATAAGCATAGAAATCGAAAGTAAGAATTTACAACTTTTATAGCAATTTGTAAGAGTAGCTTTGAGTCTTATGAATCCAATATTTAAAGCTCAGCTTTGTATTTCATATATTTTTAATTTCATTTTTCTAGTAATTCATTTTTAATGTATTTTACAAAATCACTTGGTGACTGGAAATTTTTTTAATTATTTTTAAAGAGTCAGAGAAACATCAATTTGTTGTTCTACTTATTTATGCATTCATTGGTTGATTCCTGTATGTGCCCTAACAGGGGATCGAACCTGCAACCTTGGCATATCGGGACCACACTGTAACCTACCGAAGAGCCCAGCCAGGGCCTAAAAAAAATTTTTTTTTCTTTAATCCTCACCCAAGGATATATTTTCATAGATTTTGAGAGAAGAAGTGGGGAGAGAGAGAGACAGAGAGAGAAAGAGAGAGAGAGAGAGAGAGAGAGAGAGAGAGAGAGAGAGAGAGAGAGAGATGAGAGGAAAACATTGATCAGTCACCTCCTGTACAATCCTGACCATGGATCAAACCTGCAACCCCCATGTGAGCCCTAACAAGAACTGAACCCACAACCTTTTGGAGCAGGGGATGACAATCCAACTAACTGAGCCACCTGGCCTGGTCTGACAATTTTTTAAACAGTTCAGTAACTTTGGTCTTTCACCAGAGTTTTAGAACACTTCTCTAAAGATGCTTTAAATGCTGAATGTCCTTGAATATGAAGATAAACTGTTTTACTTTGCTGTCCTCCAATCTTCCTATTCACCTTGGTTTCCCACTGTGATAACAAACACGAATAATTTATTCCTTTCCAAGTGTTCTTTTGATATCTCTACTAAGTTGACAATAATATCAATTTAGTTCACTGCTTAACATTTATCATCAGCTTATCTGTCTGATTGCTCATAATTTATAACACTACTTTGTTTGCATTCAGATGTAGCTCCAACAAATTCTTGAAGTCATTCCTTATAAGAAGATATTAATTTGATGATCCAGTTTGGCGGGGTCACCCAATCTTCCACATGACTGTGCCATAATTCATGGCAGTAAATCATACAATTTTTTAGACAGTCTAAAGATAGCACAGTTCAGTTTTAAATCCCAGGCCCCCATGCCTAAAGCAAGGGCCTGCAAAATCCTAACTCATGCTTATCTCTGCGATTATGCCCATCTCCCTGGATTCTCAATTCTCCATTTGAACTATTTTGGTTCCTAAAATCTTTTTCTGGCTTACATAATCTTTTATTCCTTATGTAAATATGTACAAAGATGAATTTAATAAATATTTAACATGAGCTTTTCCCATATATTTTCTTCTAAGAACGTTATAAAATTAGCTCTTGTGGTGCAGTCTTTGATTCATTTTAAATTTTGTGTACAGTGTATGATAAGGGTCCAATTTCATGTGGATATCCAGTTTTCCCAATACTCTTCGTGGAAAAGACAGTCTTTTCTCCATTAAATGATTTTGGCAACCTTAACCATGTAGCTGAGGTTTATTTCTGTGCTCTCTATTCTTTTCACAATTAGTCTTTATGTCTTTCTTTATGCTAGCACCATGTTCTTTTTTAAAAAATATCTGATATGTTTTTATTGATTTCAAAGAGAGGAAGGAAGAGGGAGAGAGAGATAGAAACATCAATGATGAGAGAGAAACATCAATTGGCTCCTCTTGGGGATTGAGCCTGCAACCCAGGCATGTTCCCTGACCACAAACTGAACCGTGACCTCCTGGTTCAGGGGTTGATGCTCAACCATTGAACAACACTGGCCAGGCAATATCATGCTCTTTTGATTACCATAGCTTTGTAGTAAGTTTTGAAATCAGGAAGTGCAAGACCTCCAACTTTGTTCTTTTTTAAAAAAAAAAGATTTTTTTGGCTATTTAGGATCTCTTGAGCTTCCATACGAATCTTAGTATGGCTTTTTTTATTTCTAAAAAAAGTCATTGAGATTTTTATAGGGATGGCATGGAATCTATCTATCGCTTTGTTTAGTATTGACATCTTAATATTAAGTCTTCAGTGAACGCGGGATGTCTTCCCATTATCTGCACCTTCTTTAATTATTTCAATATTTTTATTTTTGAGTGTCTAAGTCTTTTGTATTCTTGATTAAGTTTATTCCTAAGCAGTTTATTCTTTCTGGTTTTCATCAAAGCTCAATCACTGAGCCACGCCAGGTGGGCATGAAATAATGGATCTTTTTTGTTTGTTTGCTTTTGTTTTATTTGTTAATCCTCACCAAAAACATTTTTCCATTGATTTTTAGAGAGTGGAAGGGGAGGGGAGAGACAGAGAGAAATATCGATGTAAGAGAGACACATTAATTGGTTGATCCCGGGATCAAGCCTGCAACTAAGGTATATGCCCTTGACCAAAATTGATCCCTGGATCCTTCAGTCCACAGGCCAACACTCTATCCACTGAGCCAAACCAGCTAGGGCTGAAATTATGTTTTTTTTAAATGAACAGAGTCTTAGAAGTCCATAAATGAAAAAAATAATTGTTCTAAGGGCATCATACCTACTTAACAGAGGAACATCAAAATGTTCTCCAAAACTTCCACTTGATTCAAGATTTCTTATCAATAAGTTAGCAAGAGCAAAGGTTGAGATAAAAACCTTTTCAGAAAACAAAAAGGATATATTTTTCAAAAAGTCAAGAGAAACAAGGTTAATGGGGAAAACTACTTTCATAACAAGCCATTAGAAAGATAACCAAATTACTCAGGAAACGTGGCCCTGAAAAGGAAGATTACAAAATTATTTCTCAAGAACATGGGACCAAAAAACAATTAGTCAAGTAACATGGATGCTAGGAAGGAGGCTGGTCTACATGGATATAAGACATACCTGGGCATTTTAACAGTGACAGTACAGGAATAATTAATTTGGAATAAATGTATGTGCCTATTAATATGTACTAAAAGAGCCTCACTTATCTTCTAATCCCAAACGTTTTGTTCTAATAAAACAAAACATTTTATTCTAGTAAAACAAAACAAACAAAAAAAATACTACCTTAAAATTGCACAGAATAGAGGGGACAAAGAGAAAAGTAGGCATGAGTTCTTGTTTTCTTGAACAATGTAAAGCAGAGCTAGGAATAGACTAAATGAATCTCCTATCCCCTTTCCTTTACACATCAGACTGGCTACTACTTCCCTTCACCCCTTCTCTAAACTCCATACCAAATTAAGCCACTTTGAAGTCACTGCAAGATATGAAAAGCCCAAAATTCACAACACCTAAAACTTCAGATCCAAATTTATTCTAGCATTTACCATCTCGGATTCTGTGGAAAGAATGTGGAATCCTAGCAAAACTTCCCAAAGTCTGTGATTTTAGAGTTCACTGGGACAAGGCCAATTTTACCACTTTAACTTTTTCCCAAAAAAATACTAAGTACTAAATATAAAATAACCAACAGCACTTTGAAATGTTTAAAGATTGCTGAACTACTTAATCAACTGTCTTACACTATTATAATTAAAAGAAGGCTGAACAGGCAGCTGCCCATGTTAAAGATCTAAGGGTAGAAAAGAGTATGAGCTAAGACATGAGGACTCTGCTTCTTAAAAAGCCCAAGAAATAATTCCTGAAGGACAATCTAGACTCAGTAATAGCACTCAAAATATCAACACCACACACGTCTTCACTGGGTTTCTAGATGCTCTGGTTCGTAGATAAGCACTCCAAAACCTATTAAAAATTCTGCCCTGGCCCTAACTGGTTTGGCCTGCAGACTGAAAGGTCCCAGGTTCAATTCCAGTCAAGGGCATGTTCTTGGTTGTGGGCACATCCCTAGTAGGAGGTGTACAGGAGGCAGCTGATCAATTTTTCTCTCTCATCGATGTTTCTCTCTATCCCTCTCCCTTCCTCTCAGTAAAAAAAAAAATCAATAAAATATATATTTTTTAAAAATTCTGCCCTGTAACATCCACAACCCCACCTACTCACTGCCCACACTAAGCCTCCAACCTCCAACCTCCAACTTCCAAGAGAATTCCTACTCTAGTCTGCATACCATCTTTTAAAAAAAAAAATTTTTTTTTAATTTTTTTTTAATCCTCACTGGGGATCAAGCCCACAATCCAGGCATGTGCCAGCTGGTTATCAAACCCACAACCCTTCAGTGCATGGATGACATTCCACCAACTGAGGCGCTATGGCCGGACTGCACACTATCTTAAGGGACCTTAGCAGGCAGGCTTCTTCAACCCTCAGTCAAAAACTATTGCACGCAAGCTGTCGCAGATGGTAGGAGTTCCTTTTTACAGCAGCATAGTATTCCATTGTGTAGATGTACCACAATTTTTTAATCCACTCATCTGCTGATGGGCACTTAGTCAATAAAGAAAAAAAAAACTATTAGCGTGTCTCTCCTTAAGACAACCAATGTTCTATTTTTAATAACTATTGAAAACTGCTAGGTGTATCTGATAAAAAAAAAAAAGTTGGCATCTCCAAGCCCATTTATCCTTCAACCTAATCAATCTTCATTAACATATAAAAAGCTTTGCAAATCATTAAGAAAAAGACCCCACCAGAAAAATGGACAAATGTCATGAATTGGTAATTTTTATATGCACTTCAATAACTAAGCAAAATAAAAGAGCAATTAAATATAATTTCTGGCCCAGCCAGCATGGCTCAGTGTTTGAGCACCAAACTATGAACCAAAGGTCACAGTTCGATTCCCAGTCAGGGCACATGCCTGGGTTGTGGGCTTGATCCCGAATGGGGGGCAACCGATCGGTTATTCTCTCTCATCATTGATGGTTCTATCTCTCCCTCTGAAATCAATAAAAATATATTTTTAAAAAATACACACACCCACATCCACATCCACACCCACACACATATAATTTCTTAAAGGTTAGCATGGTGGTATGTGGGCAGGCTAAACAGCCATCTCAGGCAGTAAAGAAAAATTGAGTTTATTTAAGGAATGGGACTAGGGGAATGGGATATCCAAAGGGAAAGGCTGCACAGACTGAACCAAGAGGATACTGGATGGACGATGGCAGCAAAAACATTCTTAGGACAGTGAAACAAGGAAGGGCATAGAAAAAGTAACAGGAAGCCTGGTGCTTTGGCTCACTGGAAAGTCAGAGAAAAGGGACCTTAGAGACAGGTCCAGGGAGTTATCCCAGGACAAGCTGCTGCCGCCCATTGCTCCCTTGGTTGCAAATCTCATGGGGTCCCTTAGAGGTTAGGGGATACTGTCTGGGAGAAAGGAAAGGGGGAAGGGGATGGCAGAGGCACGCTCCTTGAAGGGAGAGCACCTACTGGGTGGGTCTCTCGCAGGTGGAAATCTTAGGGGAGGTTTCAGGGGAGGGTCTCAATAGAATATTCATTCGTTTCTAGGCATGCTCTTTCAGAATCGTGGTCTCTGCCGATAGGTCGGTGACAGGGCAGGGGGTCATTAGTCAATGTAGCTGGTGCTCAGGCAGCCATTGTGCCACTTGTCTGGTTTTGCTGCTTTTTCTGGGCCTGGAGCTGAAACACACTGAGGCCCAGATGTTATCTTTAGGAAGGAAAAGGTCGGAGGATATAAGCCGCCTGACCAGCGATATGAAAGATCAGGGGTCCAAACCGCATGACAGTGATGTGCTAGGGGCGGATAGGTTACCCTGGGGGCAATGTTCTCGTTTTCCTAGTTTTGCCCCTTGCTACGCATTCGGGGCTTTCTGCTCATGTCTAACATTTCCCATCTCCTGAATTAGCAAATATTCTTAAAAAATTTATAATACTGATATTATCAAAACTGTAGAAGAACTGAAATCCTCATATACTGCTAATGGAAGTATAAACTGATAATACATCTCTTGAGAGAAATATGTATTTTTATGTATCCTTACATATAAATATACCAACATACTAAATACATCAAAAGTCTTAAAATTTGCATACTCTTTGCATACAGGTAGAAATATATGCATCCACATTTAGGCACTTTTATTTTTTATAGACCCAGAGAAGATCTCCTGATAATAAATCTGACAATCCTATCTAATAAAGAAGGAATATGCTAATTGACCATCACTCCGTCACAAAGATGCTGTATCCACAGCTGAGGCCAATTACCATAAGGAGCCTTAACAAGCAATCAGCAGGAACCTGAGGCTACGCCCTCCCCCACCCCCATGGGGCTTGATAAGGGACCTCAAGCCCAGTCCCCCACCCAGTAGGGCTTGACAGGGGCCTTGAGGCTGCACCTCCCACCATGGTCCTAAGCCAGGTGACCTGAGGCTATGTCCCCTGCCCAGCAGGGCTTGATGGCGAACCTTAAGGTGTGCTTCCTGTCCTGGTGCCAGGCCAGGGGACCAGAAGCTGCATGCCCCCCCCTGGTGAGGCTTGATGGGAGACCTCAGGCCATGCCCCCCAACCAGTGGGGCTTGACAGGGGATCTCAGGCCATGTCCCCCACCTGGCGGTGCTTGACAGAGGACCTCAGGCCAGGCCCCCCCATCCTGGCGCCAGGCCAAGGGACTTAAGCTACGTCCCCTGCCTGGCAGGGCTTGACAAGGGTGGGACTGACCAGGTCTGGATCTAGCCCAATGGAGGTGGGGGCCAGTCAGGTCCGGGTCTCACGCAATTTTGAGGCGCATGTGGGTGGGCAAAGACTTGACTCTGGGTCCCATGGTGCACCCCAGACTCTGACAGGAGGCAAGTTTTCATATACATTTTACTAATTTTCTTTCATCTCTGACACTTCTGTTATGGAGAAAGGGCAAATAGCAATATTAAATTATTTCCTCTAATTAATCCCCTTTTAATGTGCTTGAATTTTGTGCACCGGGCCACTAGTCACCTAATAAAAAACTAAGTAGTTGCCTGATCACATTGCCTGAGGCTCAGTAATTGGCAAGCCCACCTATGCACAAAGAGCTTCAATTCATGTTTTAATGTCTTACTCTTAAATAGACATGGACAGCCAGAATCATCAGTTTGAGGAAAGCCAGCAACATGAAAGACAATGCAAGGTACAGAGAAAAAGGTGTTTGTGGAGGTTTGTTTGTTTTTTAATTCTCACCCAAGAATATGTTTATTGATTTGAGAGAAAGAGAAACACCAATGTGAGAAAGAAACACTGATTGGTTGTCTCTCATACACACCCAGAAATCAAACTTGCAACCTGGTGTATAAAGACAATATTCCAACCAACTAAGCCTCCCAGCTGTCATAAAAAGAAATACTTTTAATTGTAATTAATCAATTGTACCTCAATTTTTACAAAAACTAAAATTACTATCCTTACAGAAAAGATACTGCATCCATGAAACTACAACAGTAGGTGTGTTAAAGATCTCCATAATTACAGATCAAGGCCTCCAAAATTTGAAGGGAAGATTATTTGCAACCTAGTGTCAAAAAAGTTTAAAAGTAGAATTTAAGACATTTTCAGACTTCCAGGAACTCAAAAAACAAACCTCTTCCTCTCCCTTTCATGGGCTGCTATTGGAGTACATGCTCCAACAAAGCAAAGGGACACAAGAAAGTAAGATGTGAGACTCCACACAGGACAGAGGCAAAGGGAAACCCACAATGACAGCTGTAAGACACATCTAGACAATCAATTCAGATTAAAGCAGTTCCTCCACCAATCTTCCCATCTCAACAGATGGCATGACCATCTACCAACTTGCTCAAGCTCTCTCACACGCCAAACTGAACATCCTCATGATTGTACCTTCTAAATAGCTTACAGTCCCTTCTTTCAGCCTCCACTGCCACCTCCATACTCTTAAGACTCTGTCATCTCTGATCTGGTCTATTGTAATGAACAGCTAACTAGTCTACCTTATCCCATAAAAGCTATTTTCCATATAACAACCAGTGAATTTTTAATACAAATAAGATCCTGTCATGCTGATTAAAATCCTCTAATAGCTTCTCATTCCACCCACAATAAAACTCAAGTTTCCAAATACAGCCCACCAACCTCTACATAATCTGGTCCCTGACTATCTATAGAATCTCATCTCATTTCCCTCTCAGCATCTCTCACTACATTCCAACCACCGTAGCCTTGCATGTTTTTGAATATGTGAAGTTTTATCTTGCATTTGACATGGTTTTGGCTTTTACATCAAATTCCCCAGCTCTTCACACTGAATTATTCTCATCTTTCATGATTCAACTTAAATGTCATTTCTCAGAGCTTTCCTGACCATCAATTCTCAATTAGCCCCTAACCAGGTCAGTTTACCTTCATTTCCTTTCCTCGGTTAAGTTAAAATGAGGGAGTTTTGTCTACTGAATTATGTATGTCCTAGGAGAACACTGGTTCTCAATCTTTCTAATGCCACAACCCTTTAATACAGTTCCTCATGTTGTGGTGCCCTTCAACCATAAAGTTATTTTCATTGCTACTTCATAACTGTAATTTTGCTACTGTTATGAATTGTAATGTAAATATCTGTGTTTTCTGATGGTCTTAGGTGACCCTGCTAGCGGTTCTCAACCTGCTGTAGCGGTTATCAATATCATTAGCATATTATGCTTTGATCGAACGGCCGACCAGACAACCAGACATTAGCATATTAGGCTTTTATTATATAGGATGTGGCTTAATTAAAATTAAAAAGACTTCTGGACATCAATTGTACAAATTAGAAATATAAACCACAGATTGAATGCAGATATTTGTAATACATGTAACTGCCAAAAGATCAGTATCCAAAATGCTTAAGGAATGTTTTAAAATTTATACAAACATACAATCACTAAAAAGATGAGCAAAGGATAGCCCCCAAAAAATGAAATCTGAGCTGACAATAAGGATATGAAAAGATATTTCATTACTCTAGTAATCATGGAAATACAAATTAAAATATTACGATACTATTTTATACCTATCAACTTGAAAACACAGAGTATTTTTGAGGCTATAAAATAAAGGAAACACTTATTTCTGATGGAAACATTGATACTATCTGAGAATATCTAATAAGATAGAACATGCATATACTCTAAGAGCCAGCAATTCTATTCCTAGAATTATATACCCTAGAGAGGTACCTTTCAAACTTTTTTTTTTTTGAGAGAGAGAAAGAGAGAAGGGAGAGAGAGAGATAGAAACATTGATGAGAGGGAGAGACATCATCAATTGGATGCCTCCTATACACTCCTACCAGGGATCGAGCCCAAAACCTGGGCATGTGCCTTGACTGGGAATGGAACTGGAAACCTCTTGGTTCATGGGTTGATGCTCAACCACTGAACCACACCAACCAAACCCTCTCACACTTTTTTGGTCATCACAAACATATTTTACCTTGTGACCCACTGCACACATACTTATTTAACTGAAACAAACATTCACAAGGCAGAGTTTATTCTTAATACATGTTACATATCCTGATAGTTTCCATTCTTTTTATTAATGTTGTAAATGTTGGAATGACTCACTCACTTGCTTTTAGAACCACTAATGGGTAAACACACCCAGTTCAAAAAACACTGCCCCAGAAAATATCCTCATATATTTCTTCTTGTGCAAAGGTAAGAGCATGTTTATTATGACATTCTTTGTCAAAATAAATTTAGAACAACATAAAAGTCAATCAGTAGGAGAGTGAATAAAAAAGTGAAGGCATATTTATACAGTGGAATTGGATATAACAGCAAATGGAAGAACTTAAGTATTGATAAAAATAAATACCATGAACTTAAAATACTTAGCAAAACAAACAAGTTGCAGAAGAATACATATATCATTTGTATGAACCTTTATACGTACAAGAGTACATTGTTTAGAAACACATTTTTACATAATGAATATATAGCATATAGAGATATGCACAGGGAAAAAGAAAATATATCCCAGGAAAGTACAGAAAAGAGAGTGAAATGAAAAAGCCAAAGTGAACACTGAAACTAAATCATTAAAAGTTGCCCATCTTGCCCAGCCAGCATCGCTCTGGAGATCATGGTTCGATTCCTGGTCAGGGCACATACCCGGGTTGCAGGCTCCATCCCCAGTGGGGGGCATGCAAGAGACAGCTGACCAATGATTTTTGTCATCAATGATGTTTCTGTCTCTCTCTCCCTCTCCTTTCCTCCCTGAAATTAACAAAAATATTTTTTTAAAAAAAAAGCTCAACTGCCATCTAGAAAGAGTAATACAGTCAAATTGAGACCAGTCTTCAAACACACATTTTTTAAATGTTTTCTATTAAGTAATCAAGTACACTGAGTATCTATTTTTAACTAAGTAATGAATTCCAGAACATGGACAAAAAATGCAACAGGTACTTGTGGGTGGATGAGATGTCACAGCAGATGCCCCAAACACAGCCATGTGCCAACAAGGTTGAGTCACTGTGAGATGCTGAAAAAAGATATTAAGGCTCAGCTGCCACCGGTCGCAGTGAACCCTCCCTGCTTTCCTCTCTGTTATATTTGCCAGGCATCATTCCAGAATGCTAAATATTCAGACATCTTCAAGAATAGTAAATCACTAAAGATGACAAAATGTGGCATCTTACAAATAGCATATGCTTATGATCAAATTAACACAGCAGATAGCTAATAAACTTTCAGCAGGCTCATGGAATAATTCCCTAAAATTAAAATGGCCCTTCTAGGTCTCAATATGTATGACACCCAGAAGATTAAACCCAATGCTGTAATATCCTTTGCTGTAATTTCAAAAATGTCAATCCACTTGTCAGAGAATGTCATTTAAAAGGATTATGTGTAACAGAATCTAAGCAATAAACTGCCAGACCAATAAGCAAACCTCCGAACCACAAGTTCAAATCACTTTGATCCCCAAAGTAACTTCTTTAGAAAAACATCTCACCCATTCATTGTCAACCCTTATTTATTACACTACATGTCAAAGGTACCACAGTAGACCTTAAGCAAGCATCATGTTAAATTTCTATAAAATTTTCTGTAAATCTAAATTTATTTCAAAATAAAAGGTTGAGCATTTTTAATGTAACTTCTGTAGGTATGAGATCTAACCATTTCAACCATGTTATGAAAATGACTCATCTGGACTAGCTATTATAATTTTCTTATTAGGAGAGATTATTCAATGATGTCAAATTCAGAATCTCAAAACCCAACTCTTACAGTACATCCTGAATTATAGAAGACATAACTAGAAAATCACTCAGTGACTGTAAAGTACACTTGCAAAACATGACATGGTACTCTACAAGCAAAGATATATGCTCCCAAAAAGTCATAAAGCAATGATCATAAAACAGTGGCCCACAACACAAATTAAACGACTGAAAACATAAAATGTCAGGAACTGGACAAAACCAACTGAAGCAATACGCGATTAAATTACGATTCGATGAATGTCTGTGGCCAATTTTTATGAGTCTGGCACAAAGAGGCTTTTCATTAGGTAAACGTTGGATTGGTTGAGTTACATACCCAGATTTCAAGTCAGTTATCCTCAAACAGTTTGTAGCATCCAGGCCCACTTTTCCATTGCGGACCACACTAGATATAAATGGGGAGAGCATTGGCGAAATTCGGTTCAAGGCCACTTCAGGGGACATTTTAACTGGACTTGCAAATCACCACTGAAAGCAGAAGGAGAGAATGGTGATCAGAATATCCAAGAACTACATACACCAAGCTTCCTGAAAACGGGCACAGCACCCAGAAGTTTCTCTTGCATGAATACATACCTCATTTTCCTGCCTTAAGCTGCCTTTCCCAATGAAATCTTCTCCCTGCCACTCACCTACTTAGGACATAGACCACACCACTGCTTTTCAGGAACAGAGGCAACCACTGAAATCCAATTCTCTCCTTTCCAAAATTGAGTTCTTCAATGCTATACTCCACTTAAAGCTGTCCCATTCCGCTTACTATTGGCCGGTTCTACTTTAGTGGAGGTTTTAAGAAGCCTTCACTGACAATCCCCTCCCTCTAACTCACAAAACCCACATACCACTAGGTTAGGAACCCTTGCTTTGTGAATAAGAACTTGGCTGATAATCTACATATATAAAAAGCTAGTGAACGCAATGCCATAATGATGATAATTTCAAAAATGTCGATCCACTTGTCAGAGAATATCGATAGTGAACGCAATGCTATGATGCCCACAGAGGCCAGTGAACTGGCCCGATTTGGGGGAGGGGGGGCGGGGCCAGTGTCCAACCTCCTGAGGCCCCTACCCCCCAGACAGGTCCACCCTTGATTGGCCTCTCCCACCTCTATCGATGGCAGGGGCGTTTGGCCAAACCTCTACAGCCCTTCCACATGGCCCAGCTCCTGATCTCCCCTGTACCCCAATAGGGGGCAGAGACAGCCAGCCAACCCCCTACAGCCCCTCCCCCCAGCTGGCCCCTTCCCTGATTGGCCCCCAACACCCTGATGGGTCCACAATCCCTACCCCTGGCCAGCCCCACCCCAACTGCCCCCACACCCCAATAAAGGCCAGGGAAACTGGCCAACCTCCCCTCCCCTCAGCCAGCTTAGCCCTAATCAGGTCCCAATCAGGGTGGGCCAGCCAGCCAACCTCCTGCCCTCTCCTCCTCCTGCCAGGCCTGTGCCCAATCCACCCTGAGTGGGGCTGGCCAGCCAGACCCCACCTGTGCACGAATTCATACACTGGACCTCTAATTCTATATAAAGACCTAGAACAAGCATAACCTGCTTACAAGTCACTTACTAGAAATTATTTTTTTCTGATATACTTCTCTACATAATTTTCATAACTGTTACTGCACAGTGTATTATAATCACTGGAGAGAGATCACAAACTAAACACCCAATAAACATTTTTAAATAAATAAATAAGGAGACAAAAGCTAGAGAAACATTCAGGTATATGGAGAAGATAATATGCCCTCAAAGAGGATAGCATATCTACGGAATAGAAGTAGCAAAAATCTACTTAACAATTGAATAATGAAAACATATACCTGTCCAGATATTCAGCAACACAAACTAACATGAATCCAAAAGTCTTTGACTGTAAGGCACTAAGAAGTCCTTAAACTTGAAAATACAAAAATAAGGCCAATAAATCATATCTAAACTATGTGGAAACCATGGAGCTGGGAGAGGGAGTACATGAATTCCTCTTAATAGACTTCTAAATGAAACCTCTACTTTCAGAGGTGAATAAGTCAACTTAAATGATCATTCCTTTTCAATCTGGAAGAATAATCTGACATCTAAAGCAATTAATTACCCGTAAGTTACAAGTAAATGATGTTTTGCTTCTAGTTTTTATATACTATACCACATGAGGACTTATGTCCCTGCTAAAATAAATGTTGAAAACTAGTACCTGTTTTAATAATAAATAATAATAATAAAGGAAAGAACTACAGTGATCTTTCAAAAAAAATAAAAATACTGTGACCCTCCTGGGTGATGACACTCAGAAGGATCTTGGGCATGTACCTTGGTTGCAGGCTCCTCCCCAGCCCGGGCCTTGGTCAGGCTGCGTGCAGGAGGCAACCAATCAATGTGTTTTGATATTTCTCTCTGTCTTTCCCTTTCTCTTCTACTCTCTCTAAAAATCAATGGAAAAATACCCTTGGGTGAGGATTTTTTTTAAAGGAGCTCCCATATACATTATTGCAGTTGATCCTCATACCCCAAAGTAGTGGGGGCATCCCCATTTTAATGATGTATACTAATCCATATTATCATTTTGAAACCTATTTTTTTCTATTCTGCAATGTTTCCGCTTTTTTTCTAACCACTGATGTCACAGTTCTTGAAAGAATGGTTTCCTAAATCATATGCAAATACAAAAACACTTATCTAGGGAAAAAACTGAAGGACCTCACCTACATTACAAAATTCTTCTTCCTCTCTCTGGTCTGTGTTTCTTAGTGGTTAGAACTGAAGGGTCTCAGGAAGGGTCTGAGGTTTGATTCCCGGTGAAGGGCATGTACCTGGGTTGCAGGTTCATCTCCAGCCCCTGGTGAGTCCATGCAGAAGGCAACTAATAGATGTGTCTCTCTGACATTGATGTTTCTCGCACCCTGACACCTCCTTTCCACTCTCTTTGAAAATCAGTGGGGGGAAAATATCCTTCCTTGTTTTTCCATAATTTTAATTGTGGGGAATACCTATTATAATTGTCTCTCTCGTTTCTATGAAAAAGGAAAATAGAATATTCTGAACATCTATTCATTATCAAGCACTGTACTGCACTGTACTGCCATTTACTTCCGCTGAACAATCCTGCCCTCTGTTTAATATCAGTTTCCACTTCATAGATTAGAAAACTAATACTCGGCAAGACTTCCTAACTTGTTTAAAGACCCCAACCTAGCAAGCAGAAGGATCAGAATTCAAATCCAGATCCCCTTCAAAGTCCACTATTCTCATTTTCCTCTCAAATAAACACAACTTCAATCACCAAAGAGAAAAGCATCAAAGTGAATTTTTTTAAGTATACATCTCGTAAAATTTGGACAAAATGGCGTGAATTTAAGACTCATCGTTGCTTTACAACTAGAAACAACTACTGTTGGCCTACTGATGAAATTGGCCTCACTGCACCAATCAAATGCTAAAGGGAGAAGAGATAAACCAATTAATTATATACTTATATGCAGCCCATGCACACGGGCAATAGGGTAGTGAAGAAAGACCTGAGAGAGGGGAAGAGGGTTGGGGGGGGGGGGTGGAGGGTGCACGGGAGATATCTGTAATACTACCAATTAAAACATATTTAAAAATGTAAAAAAAAAAAAATGCTCAAGGGAAGCCAAACTATACTTAAGGTGACAACAACCCATTTCATCTCAGCAAGTGTCATGACCTCAGCATGACACCTGAAGGAATGAATTTGCCTTTGTTTCCAGAAGAGCCAAAATCCTGTGTTTTTTTTTACAGTTCTCGGTCTCAGGCAGTGTTAAAATCTGTTTCAAGCGTGCGGTGCTGTGGCTCCTCGGAAGGAGAGGGGGAAGCTTCTCCAAAATCAGAGGCCACAGGAGGAGGACGGTCTTTGGTCTTTCGGTGCAGGCCTTTGGGGTCAGGGGCACGGCCGTGGGGAATCACCCCCGGGGGCAGCTTTTACACATTGTAACAGCTCGCAGGCAGGCAGGCAGGCAGGCAACACTGTAACTGTACGGGGGCCAGCCTCCCCTCCACGTAGCGAGGCAACCTGTACTTCCTGACTTTGACAGGTCACAGAAGGGAAATGCAGAAATGCCATTTTTTACAGGTGTCTGCTGCCTCACACCAGGGTCGCATGAGGTCCTTCGATCAGCAGGCCCGGGGGAAATAAACAAAGACGTCCAACGCGTGGTCCAGGTTCTTGCCATTAGCATGGGATGACCAGAACGGAAACATGTGCCCTGCTGACGTCATGAGACGGAAAGGGGTAGCGTCCAGCTGCGTCACGTCAACGTCATAGGGCGCACAGGGGAAGTTACACCCGGGGCAGGGGAGGCAGAATCATTTCTCCAAGGGACACAGCCCTGGGAGAAAAAAACAAGCCGGCTCCGACCCAAAGAAGAATAATCACCCCAATTCAGGAGGCATTTAAAAGGGGCACTCTCCCTGCTCCCCAGTGTTATGCTTCCCCTCATCCCGCGGGAAAGAGGAAGAAGCCGGGTTAATCGGGGGGGGAGCCGGGGACGGTAGAGATGAGGAGAGAGAAGAACTCCCGGCCTGAAGGACCCCGCTCTGGAGGGGACCCGGCGTGATGGGGATGGATGAGCAGCGGACATCTCTGGACCCGGGCCTTCGCTCCGGGGACGGGAGGCGAGCTCGGGGCGCGGCCCTCGGCACCGCCTCTGGGCGACTCGGGATCCAACCTCCCCACACCAGCCCCCGCCGAGGTGGTACCTGGAACTTAGTCCGTTCGGTAACCGGCGACTACGTGGGGGTACAGGTTCCCCGAGCGCGCCCCCGACCGACGCACCGGGGCTGCGCGCGCACCGCGGGCCTGTGCGTGCTCGTCCCCGGACGTCCGCCCCGCCCCCTCCCGCGGCCCCGCCGGCCGGCCGGCGCGCGCGCGCCCCCGAGCCGCGCTTCCCGGAGGGGCGTCCCCGCGGCGCCTGAAAGTTCCCTCCGGCGCGCTCTCCGCGGCGGCGGCGAGCAGCGCGGGTCGGGGACGATGTGCGGGGCCTTAGGCGGGAGGGAGGTGCAGGGAGACAATTCCTGGGAGAGCGGGGGGCCGCCGGGGGGCGGGGTTATTTCGGGCAATTCAGGTGGGCGACCCCGCCTCGGCGTGTCCGGAAGGCCCTGGTCGTTAGGGAGGCTCGGAGCCGGCGTCTCTGGCAACGGGGGGGGGAGGGGTCGGGCAAAGGGTAAAGGGCAGCTTCCTGGTTGGAGGGCACCTGGCTTGCGCGATGGCCGCGTCTGGGGAGCCGGGGCGGCGGAGGCAGGAGGCGGCGGCCGTGGTGGTGGTGGTGGGCTCCTGCATGACCGACCTGGTCAGGTTTGTCCGGGGCCGGGACGCGGGGGCCGGCTCTGCGGGAGGGAGGGTGCTCCTCCCCGCGGAGGATGGACAGGCTCAGCTTTTGGGTGGGAGCTGCAGGCTCCCCCAGCCCGCAGTGTGCCTGGGGGGGTGCAGGAGGTGGGGTGCGTTTGTCAGGTGAGGGCACCTTGTGGCCAGGGCGTAGTGAACGCGCTGATGGTACTAGAGGCGCCTCCAATGGTTTCCTGGTTTCCTGATCTGGCTGCTGGCCTCCCCCCTGCGTGGCCCAGTGAGTGTGGCCAAGTCCCTGTACCCCCAAGAATGTGATGTGGCCGCCTCACTGAGCTTTTTGGGGAGGACGCAATAAAGTAAAGGGTTTTGCCCTGGAATACCACCCATGTTGGGTATTCTTGTCGGAACTTGTATAAAATGAATGGAGCCAGAGGTCAAAAAGGCGATCGGTAACCTTTAATCGTATTGATGGTTGGCATCCCTGCAGCATTTCATAGTTACACCTTATTTTACAGTATTGTAGTCACCATGGGTGGCAACACGAGTGAGAGCCAAGTAAAACCCAGTACACACAATATTTAATCCATTTTTTAAAATATTTTTGTGTTTTTTAAGTATATTTTTATAGATTTCCAGAGAGGAAGAGGGAGATGGAAACATCAAAGATGAGAGACGATCTGCTGCCTCCTGCACGCCCCACACTGCTGGGTATGGAGCCCTCAACCCAGCCATGTGCCTTGACTGGGAATCCATCAGTGACCTACTGGTTCACAGGCCGATGCTCAACAACGGAGTCACACTGGCCCGGCGACATCCATTTTTTTTAAAGTGATCAAATCGTGGCCCTAGCTGGTTTGGCTCAGTGGACAGAGCCTCGGCTTCGATTGGGTCAAGGGCACGTGCCCGTGTTCAGAGCTCCATCCCCAGCTGGAGGCATGCAGGAGGCAGCCAATCAGTGATTCTCTTCATTGATGTTACTAGCTCTCTCTCCTCTCCCTTCCTCTCTGAAAGCAATAAAAATATTTTTTTTCAAGTGATCAAATCATGAAAGAATGGTTGATGAGATTAGATAGGGAAAGCCTTTCAATTTATCTTTTTTTATGAAAATGGCTTATTATTTTCATTGTTTAAAAAAGGATCAGCTATTCCAAGAAAATCGTACCATTTGGAATACCTGATCCTTCAGTTTATTTGGTGAATAGCTTTTCAGATGTAATGCTATTTTTATATTACAAAAATAAAAAATGATCAGGCATTACTATTGTAAGACCTCATCTGTCCTGCAGCCTTGCTTTTCCAAAGGATAGCAGAGAACCAAGAAATAAATAAAAATACCTTGGGACAATTAAAACAAGTCACCAAATCCTGGCACCAAGCCACCTTTATGTTGTTGTTTTTTAACCTGTAAAATAGTTGTAAGGTCTTTACATAACCAGTTTAATCTTATATAGCTTAAAATGTTTATAAGCTCAAATTTCCAGACCACAGTTAGAAAAAAATGGAGAGTAAAGGGGAGAGGCTGCTAGGGGCAGATAATAGTGACGGCCTGACACCTGAAAGTGAATGGGGGGGTGGAGGGGTGTAACAACAACCAACAAAAGACTTTTAAATGCCAGTAGCCTTTGTTTTCACAAATATTTGAGCTACTTTATCCGACACTGTGCCAACATAGATGTCCTTCCTTTGGGGATAGCGCATAACATTCAGTCTAGTTGTGAAGAGGCCTACACATCTTTTTGTAGAGCAAGAGTCAGCAAATCTTTCTGTAAAGAGCCAGATATTAAGTATATAAAGTCTAAAAAAAAAAAAAACTCTAAAAATCTAAAAATGATTCCTATCCCCCAAACCTTGCAAAAAACATCCTTCAGGCCTAGTTTGCTGACCGGTCCCTAGAGCATCCTTGTCTTAGAGCCCAGTATAGTAACTGATGTTAGACTCTTTTCAAGAAAAGACAGTATGCTATCCATTACATTTTACATAAAAGTGGGGCATGTGTTTTTTAGAAATAGTTCCATCAAATGTGTTGAAAGCTTATTACCTAAAGGAATAAACCTTCAAACACCTAAAATAATAGATTGTGTAGAAAATCCCAAATCCATCTAGCGAAATGTTTACCACAGGTGAAGTTGCAAATGAGTAAGAAAACTAAAACGAAATCCATCTTACTCAAAATACATTGAGTAAGAAAGCTAAACAAGTTTCCCAAGTAACCTACTTAATAAGAGTGTCAGGGTTAAATTCAGAGCCACTTTTTTGTTAAGCTACGTAGGGGCCTTCTGTGAAGCTTGCCTCTCAGACATTAAAAATAATTACAGTACGTACTTCCTAAAGTGAATACGCTTAACTTAGGGGATGGTGGTATGTCAAAGACCCACCTGTCAGGATTTTAAAATCTCATTTCAGGGCTACAGAAACTTAGAAATCTTTTTAGCCCAGCCCTTCAGGTTATAGATGAGTAAACTGCGGTCTTCGCGGTGGGTCACCTCTCCAATGTCTCTTCTCTTGCCGTTTTCTTACCTTCATAAAAGGTTCTATTCCTCACATGAGTCACTAGTAAAAATCTTATTCCCCTTTAGACTCTCTGTGACAAACTGGAGTTCAGCTTTGCTGGTTCTGATACATATCCTGATTGTATTCGTTTCCTTTTGCTGCTGTAACAAATTAACACAAACGTAATGGTTTAACATGTGGTCGGCAAACTGCGGCTCTTTGGCCCATTGAGTGTGGCGCTTCCACAAAATACCACAGCCTGGGCGGGTCTATTTTGAAGAAGTGGCATCAGAAGAAGTTTAAGTTTAAAAAATTTGGCTCTCAAGAGAAATTTCAATCGTTGTACTGTTGATATTTGGCTCTGTTGACTAATGAGTTTGCCGACCGCTGGCTTAAACAGTACAAATTTAACTGACTTCTGGAGGTCAGAATCTCACTGAGTAAAATCCAGGTGTCTTTAGGGCGGTGTTCCTTTCTGAAGGCTTTAGGGGAAATCTGGGAAAAGGTTGTTTATTTTGGTTTTTGTGTTTTTCCTTTTCCAACTTCTCCTGGCCCCTTCCTCCCATCTCCAAAGCCAGCAATTAGTCAAGTCTTTCTCATACGGCATCACACTGACACACTTCTGCCTCCCTTTTCTACATTATAAGAACATTATTATATTGGACCCAAACAGGTAATTCAGGATAATCACCTTATTTTAAGGCATCTTATTATCAACCGTCATCACCGCTTGTCATATAACACAACATATACTACATAAATTCCAGGGATTAGGATGTGGATATCTTGGGGGAGGTGTTAAGCTTAAAGGTCAAAAAGCTTTATACTACGTTCTTAGATCACTGAAGCCTATCAGTCCATCGTCCACAGTTTACATATGAGGAACTAAGAGAGGTTAAATAACTCGCCCCACATCACACAGCCAATCAGTGGCCTAGTGACAGCTCGAATCCAGGCTTTCAAACCTTTATCTTTCCAGGACGTCATTCCACCTCTGACTCTGTCCAGTAGTTACTGCCCTTTTCATCTACAGTTCATTTGAGAGCTTGTAGTCTACACATCCATTAACTGATTACTCTGTAAGGTGGTAAGGAATAACAGCTAAGGACTTATAATTCTCAGGTCTAAAGACAGAATTAAAATAAGGAATAGGACTGCAGAGACTAAGTTTAACTGTACACCCCTGCCTATATTGTAGAATCACTAGAAATAAAACCGCTTCAGTAACTCAGCCCTCTTGGATGGCATCCAAATCCAACTCACTTTATACATTACATTACTGTGTGCCAGGCACAGCTAATTCCATCAGTGAGCTACTTTTTTAATTCATTTCTAATTTTAGTCCTCTATGAATAGTAAGTCCTGTACTAATAATTTTTTTTCAATCATTTGCTCATCTAACATGGCAAATAATGAATATTGTTTAATACCTACCTCTATGTGTCATTCTTCTCCTTTTTAGAACACTTTTCTCTGAAGTTCCGCATTGCCAAATCAAGCCTCTTCTGGTGGAAAATTAAGTCAGTTCTTCCAAAGACAGATTACCATGAGAAACCAGTAACAAATGGACTCTTTTAGACATGAGGCTCACAGGTCTTGACTAATCATGCTTTCACTAATAATCTTTATTTCTTATGACATGTATCACACATTTTTTCAGTTATCCATTCAACAAATATTTTATACTCTGTGCCAAGTACTTTCCTGGCTGCAAAGGACACAACAATGAAAATCACGGCCCAAAATCCCTGCCTCGTGGAGGTTACATCCTAGTGGGAGAGACAGGATCGGTAGAAATAAGTAAAATGCATGTCATGTAGTTAAGGATGAGGAGGAAAACAAAGCACAAAAGGGGGTGGGAGTATGAATTTTAGATCGTTGGCCAGAAGCCTCCTGTGAAGCTGATTTTGAGTAAAGACCTAGAGGAGGAAAGGAAGCAAACCACACAGATCCCTGGGGCTTCCCATTTGCAAAGATCCAGAGGTGGGACCATGCCTCTTAACGGTCAGTGAACCACAAGGAGCTCCATGTAGCTTAAGAAGAAAATGATGATTAAAAGACATTGGCTCGTATCCTGAATGAAAGTCCATTGACAAATTTGAGCAGAGGCATGATATAATGTGTGACTTTTTATACTTTTTTTTTTTAATTTCAGAAGAGAGGAAGAGAGAGAGAAACATCAATGATGAGAGAGAATCATTGATTGCCTCCTGCTCACTCCCTTACTGGGGATCGAGTCCTCAACCTGGGCATGTGCCCTTGACCGGAATCGAACCTGGGACCCTTCAGTCCACAGGCTAATGCTCTATCCACTGAGCCAAACTAGCCAGGGCGTGACTTATATTTTAATATACTCATCTGGGAGCTATGTGAGAATGGACAGAAGGCAAAGGCAGAGGCAGGGAGGCCAGCTCAGGGTCGTTCACAGCACTCCAGGCAAGAAATGATGACAGCTTGAACGCAGGGCAAGTGGAGAGAAGTGAGCCTCTTTTGATTGTATTTTGAATGTAGAGCTGACAGGTTTTGCCGAGGAGTACGTAGGTCAAGGTTACTCCAGATTCTGTGGTCTCTGCCGGCAAAAGGGAAATTCCCTTTGCTGAGATACAGAAGATTGTGAGCAGAGCAAGTTGGGCAGGGAGAGGGCTAGGTCAGGCACTAGGGATGGACATCTCTGAGATTTGAGATGTCCATTGGACCTCCAACTGAAGACCGTTTAGAGTTCAGATTTTAGAAGAGAGGTCCAGCTGGAGAAGTAAATTTGCGAGTTGTCAGCGTATAGATGGTATTTAACGCCGTGAGGCAGGATGAGATCACCGAGGGTCTGAGTTTCTAGGGCGCTCTAACATTTAGAGGATACATTTTTCACACAATTTATCTCCTGTCTCCAGGTCTCCACCACTAAAGCTTGCTTTGAGACAAGTCTAATAGAAACCCATGTTTACATTTCCATGGCAATAGACTATGATGTCAGCTAAAACCCTGTGTTACATGTTCCAATTAAAAGTGATGGCTTGAGAGATAAGGCTCATGTTCAGCCAAACATCCAAATTTAATCCCTGGCAAGTCAGGAAATGATTGCTCAGTCCTCAAGAGATTTTAATTGGATAGTGGAATAAGTGAATTGTGAAGCTTTTAGATCCAAAGTGGATAAAATACTGGACCTGCATTACTAACAAATTAAAAAAAAAAAATCAGCCAAGATGTTATAATGCACACAGAATGTGTTTGACATGTTACAGTGATCCTCTAACATGTATTATACCAAAAGCCCTTTGATTTGTGATATATAGAACATCAAAATCTTTTTTTTAATTAAATCTTTATTATTCAGATTGTTACATTTGTTTCTCTTTTTTCCCCTCCATGGCTCCGCTCCACCCGGCTCCCACCCCTCCCTCAACCCTTACCTCCCTCCCGTTGACCTCATCCATAGGTATGTGATTTTTGTCCAGTCTCTCCCTGTACACCCCTCACCCCTTTCCCCCTGAGAACTATCAGTCCACTCCCTTTCTGTGCTCCTGACTCTATTATATTCACCAGTTTATTCTGTTGATCAAATTTTTAATTCGCTTAACTTTTAGATTCACTTGTTGATAGATATGTATTTGTTGTTAATTTTTTATCTTTTACCTTTTTCTTCTTCCTCTTCTTAAAGAGTACCTTTCAGCATTTCATATAATACTGGTTTGGAGTCGATGAACTCCTTTAGCTTTTTCTTACCTGTGAAACTCTTTATCTGCCTTTCAATTCTGAATGATAGGTTTGCTGGATAGAGTATTCTTGGTTGTAGGTTCTTGCTATTCATCACATTGAATATTTCTTGCCACTCCCTTCTGGCCTGCATCGTTTCTGTTGAGAAATCAGCTGACAATCGTAATGGTGCTCCCTTGTAGATAATGAACTGTTTTTCTCTTGTTGCTTTTAATATTCTTTGTCTTTTGCTCTTGGTATTTTAATTATGATGTGTCTTGGTGTGGTCCTCTTTGGATTTCTTTTATATGGGGTTCTGTGTGCTTCCTGGACTTGTAAGTCTATTTCTTTTACTAGATGTGGGAAGTTTTCAGTCATTATTTCTTTAAATAGGTTTTCAGTATCTTACTCTCTCTCTTCTGGCACCTCCACAATTCTGATGTTGGTACACCACTTGAAGCTGTCCCAGAGGCTCCTTACATTATTTTCACATTTTTGGATTCTTTTTTCTTCTTGCTTTTCCTGTTGAGTGTTTTCTGATTCTTTATATTTCAAATTTTTGACTTGATTCTTGCCTTCCTCTAGTCTGCTGTAAGGTCTCTGTATGATATTTTTTATTTCAGTCAGTGTATGTTTCATTTCTAGTTGGTCCTTTTCCATCTCTAGTTGGACCTTTTTCATCTCCTCTTGGGTCTCGCTAACTTTATCCATCTTTTCTAGGATATTCTTGAAAGACCTTATAACCGTGGTTTTGAACTCTATATTCAGGCATTTGTTTTCCCCCATTTCTTTTGTTTGTGATCTCTTCCTTCGTCTTGGCATTTTCACTATGCCGGGAGAACTTCTGTGTTGGATTCAGCCTTATGATACAAGACTTGCAAAACTGCAAAAGCCTCTCTGTTGAGCTTGGGATGGGTGGAGTCTCAGGGCTTAAGGGACCGCCTTGCCTTCCAGTCGGCCCCGCCCTCCATGGCCCCCGAGTCTCACATGACTGGGTAATTGCTGGAGCGGCCCCTGAGTGCGCGCGCGTTTTTGCAGTGCCTCTAGATTGCTGCCTTTCCGGCTCCCCTGCACTCTGAGACCATCTGAATCTGGGTCCCCAGGGTTTTGCCCGAACCTGGGGCTTAGTGGAGTCAGAAGTGGCACAGTGGGGAGGGTCTGTCTTCCGCCCACTTGTGAAAGCCAGCAGCACAATCAGCAGTCGGTCTTCTGCACGCAGTACTGTGCGCGCCACCAGACTTCTGATCTTTCTGATCTTTCGTGTCTCCCCTAAATTTCTGTGTACTTATCCCTTTTCACAGTCCAAACTCCATCGTATGAGTTTCAGCTGGATCTGGGGTCTAGTGTCGTAGGATAAGGGGTTCAATGCCGTTGGGAGTCTCCATTTCCCTCCCGCCAGAGAAAGCCATCCAGGTACTCTGGCACCCACTCTCCATGCTCGTGTCTCCATACCTCAGCTCTTTGCAGCTCCTCTGGGTCTCTGTGAGCCCCACTCTTTTCCTTCTAGTTGTAGAATTTCCACTCAGCCAGCTTTCCTGTGGTTCTGGATTATGTCTGTTCTGTCTTTTAGTTGTAGTTTTGAAATTGTTGTGCGAGGCAGCAGTGTAGGTGTTTACACCTATGCCACCATCTTGGATTCTCCTCTATCGAACATCAAAATCTTTTGCAGTCACAATATCAGAGAAGCAAAAGCCAAAGGAATATTGGTCCAAAAAGTATGTTTTCTCAACATTAGAGGAATATAATATCCTATATTATTCTTTCTGCCCCTTAAATTGTTTTGCAAGATACTTAGTAGTTACCAACCAATTTTAAATTAGTATTTTGTTAAACATGTTTCTGTCAACTGAATTCCCTAATATCAAAAAGAAACCACTTATGGGAAACTTGCTAATTTGGGGCCCTTCAAAGAAATTATGTTAAAAAGTAAATTACATATGACAAAGAGTGCATACTGTGCTCTAGTGACCTGATGCACGAAATTCATGCACATTAAAAGGTAACTAATTAAAGGAAATAATGTAATAATACCATTTCCCTTTCTCTATAATAGAAGTGTCAGAGATGAAAGAAAATTAGTAAAAAGTATATGAAAACCTTCCTCCTCTCAGAGTCTGGGGCACACCCCGCCCACCCACATGTACCTCAAAATCACATGAGATCCAGACCCGGCTGCCTCCCCCGCCATTGGGCTAGATCCAGACCCAGCCAGTCCAACCCTTGTCAAGCCCTGCCAGGCACGGAATATAGCCTCAGGTCCCCTGACCCTGTGCCAGGATGGGGGTTGTGGCCTGAGCCCCCAACCCATACTGGAGTGGGGGTGTGCCTTGAAGTCCTCCATCAAGCCCCGCCTGGCGGGGGACACAGCCTGAGATCCCCTGTCAAGTCCCGCTGGGTGGGGGACATGGCCTGAGGTCCCCCATCAAGCCCCACCAGGCAGAAGGCACAACCTTAGGACCCCTGGCCCAGCATTGGGAAAGGGGTGCAGCCTCAGTTCCCCCACCCCAGCACTAGGCATGCACCTTGAGGTCCCCTATGAAGCCCCACTGGGAGGAGGGCACAGCCTGAGGTCCCCTGTCAAGCCCCACCTGGTGCAGGGGCATGGCCTGAGGTCCCCTAGCCCAGCATCAGGACAGGAAGCACACCTTGAGGTCTCCTGTCAAGCCCTGCCAGGTGTGGGGTGCAGCCTGAGGTCCCTTATCAAGCCCCACTGGGGTGGAGGGAGGGTAGGCATAGCTTCAGGTCCCTGCTAATTGCTCGTTAAGGCTCCTTAAGGGAACTTGGCCTCAGCCATGGGTGCAGCCATTTTTGTGATGGAGTGATGGTCAATTAGCATATTCCCTCTTTATTAGATAGGTTTCTTTTGCCAGCTCTTCTTTCCCTGGTGTCTGTATTCTTGGGAGAGCAAGGTAAGGAAGGCTTTGTGATGAAAGTTGCTCCAATATTTTGATTACTTGTTCATAATGAAATACTGGCACTGCACTACGTTCTAGGCTACCGCAATTAGTTCATTATCTTTGAGGAACTGACAGTCCAAAGAAGGCGGCCCATAGAAAAATAGATCATTGTAGTATGATGATTGTAAATACTTGCAGGTCCTGTGGGAACACAGGAAAAAACTCCTGGATGAAATGCCTCCCCAGTCAAGTCTTGACAAATAAGCAGGTTGCTGGCCTAAGAAAAAAAGAGCAGGGAGTCACAGACGTGGGTGTGCGTGGGGTGTGCCGAGGACAGTAACCGCCGGGTCTGTAGCACTTCAGATGTAAGGTGTTGATGAAGGCCCTCATTCCCCAGGCTCAGGTGCTTGGGTTTTATTCCGTAGCCCCTGGAAGCCAGCGATGGGCTCCACGTACAGGAATGATGTGGTCAGATTTACATTTCACACAGCTCACTCCGCAGTGCCAGGGGCAGGTTTAAAAGGTGGCAATGTGTTGAGGGTATCAAAGGCATTCTTCTTGGAGACTGGGAGACCCATTTGAAAGATCAGGCAATAATATTCACAACAGATGATGAAGGCCTGAACTGGGACAGCAGTGATGGGGATAAAGAAGTGGGGAAATGTTAAATATTTAGAAGGTAAAATAGTTGAAAACATCTGTTAAGTAAAATCTGTTAGGTAAAACGCATGAATCATAGTGTGTATGTGTGTGTGTGTGTGTATTATACACACACACACACATATCTATATGTGTATATATACATATATATATATATATATATACACATATATATATATATATATATATATATACACACTGTTTTATTGGTTGTATTAGAATTAGAACCTTTTGCTGCTCAATTTAATATTTCAGTTAAAGTTTACCTCATCTTTATCTTTTTGTTCTCTAAGCTTTTACTTTGGATGACACTGGTAAATCTATCCAGTTTTATTTTAGCTGCTATTTGCCATATTTTACCTTTTCCCATATTTTAAACTTTCTCAGTTCTTATGTTTGAGGTATATGTCTTATAAAGAGCACATAGCTGGAATTAATCTTTTTGTTGGCTTGTTCTATTATATTTCTTTTTTTTATGACTGTATTTTGTGTGTGTTTTATCTGGAGAATATAATCCATTCACATTTAATGTGAGTTCTGATGTATTTGGAATTATTTCAAATATGTTATTTTATAATAAACTACTCTTTGGAATAGTTTATCAAGCTCATTAAGGTTGTAGAGCACAAGGAAGTCATGATGCTTGTTGTGTATGACCATAAAATATTAAGCTTAAGTTAACTATATTCATATTTCACATGAAATTACATTTTCTCTTCTTTTAAACTACAATTTACTGAGTAGTGCGCCCAGGGATTTAAGAAGAAAAGTTAAATTTGAGAACATTCCGTTCATCAACCTAATTCCTTCTGAACCCTAGGGAAAGTAGCAGCTTATTTGATCTTTCCATCTTAGCATCTTGGTTCAGTTTGCACAAACCAATGTTCTTCAGAAGCATAGCTACCAGAAATTACACAAGAAGTTACAAAAACATAAACTATGGATGGATTCAAGGAGCTTTAAGGACATTTGTGAATAATATTTTTTTTTAAATAACAAATCTTTATTTTTCAGATTACAATTGTTCCTCTTTTTGCCTCCTATATCTCCACTCCACCTGGTTCCCACCCCAGCCTCTGCCCTTACCTCCCCCTCATTGTCCTCATCCATAGGTGTACGATTTTTGTCCAGTCTCTCCCCACAACCTCCTCAGCTCTTTCCCCCTAAGAATTGTCAGTCCACTCCCTTTCTAGGCCCTGATTCTATTATATTCATCACTTTATTCTGTTCATCAGATTTTTTATTCACTTGATTTTTAGATTCACTTGTTGATAGGTATTTGTTGTTCATAATTTTTATCTTTACCTTTTTCTTCTTCCTCCTCTTAAAGAGTACCTTTCGGCATTTCATATAATACTTGTTTGGTGTTGGTGAACTCCTCTTTTTCTTTTCTGTGAAGCTCTTTATCTGCCCTTCAATTCTGAATGATAGCTTTGCTGGGTAGAGTAATCTTAGTTGTAGGTTCTTGGTATTCATCACTTTGAATATTTCTTGCCACTCCCTTCTGGCTTGCATAGTTTCTGTTGAGAAATCAGCTGATAATCGTATGGGTGCTCCCTTGTAGGTAATTAACTGTTTCTCTCTTGCTGCTTTTAATATTCTTTGTCTTTTGCTCTTGGCATTTTAATTATGATGTGTCTTGTGTGGTCCTCTTTGGATTCCTTTTGTTTGGAGTTCTGTGCACTTCCTGGACTTGGAGGTCTATTTCTTTCATGGGAGGGCAGGGGAAGTTTTCAGTCATTATTTCTTCAAATAGGTTTTCAGTATCTTGCTCTCTTTTTCTGGAACCCCCATAATTGGCATGTTGGTACACCTGAAGTTGTCCCAGAAGCTCCTTACACTATCTTCCAATTTTTGGATTCTTTTTGCTTTTTGCTTTTCCAGTTGAGTGTTTTCTGGCTTCTTTGTATTTCAAATCTTTGACGTGATTCTTGCGTTCCTCTAGTCTACTATTAGGTCTCTGTATAATATTTTTTATTTCAGTCAGTGTATGTTTAATTTCTAGTTGGATCTTTTTCATCATCTCTTGGGTCTCGCTAAATTTATCCATTTTTTCTAGGAAATTCTTGAGAAACCTTATAACCATGGTTTTGAACTCTATATCCAGTCATTTGTTTTCCTGCATTTCTTTCGCATGTGATCTATTTCTTTGTCTCCGCATTTTTGCTGCTTCCCTGAGTTGGTAGAGTAGCTTTGAGTGTTAGGTGTCCTATACGGCCCTGTAGCTCCCCCTCCCCAGTTATCTGAGGTGGTCTCTCTTGGTGCACCCCTTTGTGGACTGTGTGTACAGCCTTGTAGTTAAGTCTTGATTGTTGTTGGTATCACTGGGGGGAATTGACCTCCAAGCCAGTTGGTTGTGAGGATTAGCTGTGTCTATGGAGGGAAAACTTCTGTGCTGGAGTCAGCCTTATGATCGTGAATAATATATTTTAATGGGTTTTGGAGTCAGACCAACCTGGCTCTGCCATCTTCTACTGAGCGAACTTGGGTATGTTTTTTAATCTAATTCTCATTCTCCTTATCTGTGAAATGGAGATCAAAATAAGAACAGTTTTTTCATGGGATGATTATAAGGATTAAGTGATTTAGAAGTCATAAAGTGCTTAGTGCAGTATTCATCTTATGATAATCACTCAAGAAATGGTTATCTGGCACAATTAATGTGTTACTAGTATATATTTTAATAAATGTTTATTGGGCACATGGTATGAACAGGCACAGTCTCAGGCCAGAGTGATACAGAAATCAATGTGATGCGGCTCTGAGAGAGACAGGCATGGATTGATAGAACGCAGAGGCAGGGCAGCCTCCCACACTGTGACATCAGGACTCCCAGAAGAGTAACATCCGAGTTGAATTCTAAAGGATGCATATGGATAAGCTCGGCACAGAGACAGGGAAAGAACTTCCCGGGCAGAGGGAATTGGCTATGAAAAGGGGTTTGAAAGACTACAAGATTTTAAGAATGAGCACTAATCTATTAGGACGTTTAGTGGAGGCTGCCACTCTCTCCCTTGTAACATCACTTGGTGTCACAGCCAAAAGAAGCAGAGGAATGGAATGAAGTATACAGGTCATTTTTAATACAGAGTTTGCTCATATTAATCATGTTAAGTATTTATCTGTTCTATCTACACATTATCCAACATTATAGCCAAAACTGAGAGGAAAAAAAATCCAAAATATATAAAGAATTAATACAACTCAAAAGAAAAAAAAAATGCAACAATCTGATTTAAAAATGGGCAAAAAAAATCTGAAGAGACGTTTTTCCAAAGAAGATATACAGATAGCCAAAAGGTACATGGAAAGATGCTCAACATCAGTAATCATCAGAGGAATGTAAATCAAAACCACAGTGTGGTATTATGCCAGACCTGTTAGGATGATTATCAGAAAGACAAAATATAATATGTGTTGGTGAGGCTGTGGAGAAAAGGGAACCCTGTGCACTGCTGGTGGAAATGTAAATTAGTGCAGCCACTGTGGCAAACAATATGGAGGTACCTCAAAAAATTAAAAGCAGAACTGCCATATTTCTAGCAATTCCTATCTGGGTATTTATCCAAAGAAAACAAAAACACTAACTGAAAAAGATGCCTTCATCCCTTGGTTCATTGCAACGTTACTCACAATAACCAAGATATGAAACAACCTAAGCATCCATGAATGGGTGGGTGGATGGATGGATGGATGGATAGATAGATAGATAGATGGATAACAAAAATGTGATACACACATACAATGGAATATTATTATAAAAAGGAAATCTTGCCATTTGCAATAACACGGTGGACTTTGAGGGCATTATACTAAGTGAAATAAGTCAGAGAAAGATTAATAACCTGATCTCTCTTCTAAATAAACAAACAAACAAGGTTATTGACACAGAACAGATTGGTGGTTGCCAGAGACAGCTGGTGGGAAGGTGGGCAAAATAGGTAAAAGGGAGTCAAAAGGTACTACTTTAGAACTTCCAGTAAGTGTCGTGGGGATGTACTGTACCGCAAGGACGCTATAGTTAATAATACTGTGTTGCATATTTGGAAGTTGCTAAGGAGGTAGATCATTTTTTAAAAGTTGAAAGAAAGCTGCTTGCCAAAGCCAAGTAGCATAGTATGGTTTACTAGACCATGGCCATGGACTCGGTTAGCCCTGAATTAAAATTAGACAACCTGACAGCTACGTGCATTTTGAAAAACCATTACTGTTTTGAATTCTCACTTTCACCTAAAACAGATGATAAGGCTTATGGGAACACATCTTACAAGTGTAAGCTCAAATATAATATAATTATTGTGAAGCTCAAATATAATATAATACGTCCTTGATATTCATGATGATGAGAATGCGAAAGAAGCATAAGCACCCAAACCCAAAAATAGCATATAAATTAAAATTTGTATTAATTGGTTCCAGGAAACATTTTTGTATGCTGATTTATCCTTCTAATTTTATTTCACTTAGAATAAAATTAATTCCATTTGTATTTCTTTAACCTACACCAGCAGATGGCAGGAAGAAGTAGCCTAGATAATTACAGCATGGTGACAGAAGTCATTTTGGAATTTAAAAATTACTAAACTTAATTGGCAAAACAGAAAATAACATATCGATTTTGTAGTTGTCGCTTCATACTTTGCTTGTCTTCAGTGAATTAAAAGGTTTTTTTTTTCATCAGAACTTCAATAAATGCTTTAGTCTCACCAATTCCCTTTCTGTTCTATTTTTCTGCTTCCTGATTTTTCCACATACCGTATATGCCATCCTATATAGTTGTCCAGTCCTCACTCCCTGAACCCCCATATACACATATATATTTCTCCTACCCTCTTCTTTTGTAGCTTCTAGTTCCAAAATTAGCTCCTCTGTACCTTCCTTCCAAGATTCTATTTTTTCTTGGGACTTTTCTCAGCTGGGTGTAAATATATATATATTTTTTAATTAGATGGCATTTTCATTTTTAAATATATCTTTAATATTTTGACCTACAAGCTTCCCCTGGCGCCTTCTGTACTCAATCCTTTATCCCACATATTAAGAATGAAAAAAGATGTGGCCACTTATTGTCCCCATTAATCTGACCATATTCATGTTTAATAACTGGTTTACATTTCTCCTTTGGATATAGTTGCTCTGCCTCACCTCACCATATGACTTATCATGTGTTTAGACATCTATCATCCCATCTATCTATATACATATCTTTTGCAGTATAGACCATTCATTCAAAAAAAAAAAAAATTGTATCTTACCATGTTGGAGTAACTAGTACCAGACCTACATTCCTGCCATAAACAACTAGAAAATGGGATATATATGAAGCAGCCGTTTCATCTATTGAACAATGTTGTGTTATCCAGAAGAGAAAAAAACAAATAAGGTGAATCCAGGAGGCTCATTATTGGCCCAGAGAGGAAGAACTGGAGGAAATCATGGCAGTATCAGTGAGTTGAGCAAACTAAATGTATAGCTTAGGGAGACTCAGGTGGCTAGAATTTCTGGGTGTACTGGATAGGAAGGAGCTAATCAGGGAAAGGTCAAGAAATCTGCAAAGGAGTCCCCTTAAGTCTATTACTAAATACTAAACGGAAATACAGAGAGAGAAACTCCACAAAGCTGGGCAACTACTGAAGAGTTCTAAGCTGAGCATTTCCCAGAAATCACACAGGAATGGGCGGTGTTGAGTTCTAACTAGCAGAGAGCATTCTGTAAAAATCCCAGGATAGCCACAACTTAGTAGAAGGGTGAACTTGCCCTAAAGGCTGCCCTAAACTCTCCTTAACAAATCTCAAAACTGTCCTCAGAAGAATTGGACAGATCCTCAAATTATTTAACTACCTGAAAAAAAAAAATTCTACCTTTTGGGAAAAACACTGACAGTCAACAATGTAATATTTGCAATATTCAGCATCTAATAAAAAACCATTAGTCATGCAAAAAAAAACAAAAAAACGGGAAAATGTGACCCATAACCATCTAATTTATGAACCTCGGAAGTCAGAGACATGGAGAATTGAGGGATTTCTCCCCTGGACACACATATTTACATTCTAGAGTGGTAAACCTGGAGATCTACCCCACCTCCTGAGACGATCTCATTATATTACAAAGCAAAGATCCTCTTTGCCCTTCTTCCCTCCTCCTCCCCCCAAACCATCCATTTCCCAGAGGAAAGGAGGAGCAACAGCTGTGTCAGCTGTCCTATATAAACTCCAAAAATTCATTACTTTGAGGTTTCTCTCATCGTGTTACCCTGTTGGGATTGGGACAGAGAACTAATTAATGCAATTTTGAGTAAAAGGCTGTCTCTGCTCCAGAAAACCTGGTGTTTCTTGCCAGAATGGATGAATAAATACTTAACAGAAATTAAAATAAGAATCAGGAGGTCACGATTCGATTTAGGTCAGGGCATATGCCAGGATTGCAGGCTCAAACCCCAGTGGAGGGCATGCAGGAGGCAGCCAATCCATGATGCTCTCTTCATTAATGTTTCTGTCTCTTCCCCCGCCTCTCCCTTCCTCTCTGGAATCCATTTTTAAAACATTGAAAAGGATAAAATAGAAAGGGGGTTATCTCCTATACCGTGGCTGGAAAGGCCTCTCTGCGGAGGTAACATTTGAGCAGAGATGTGAATGAAAGCCAGCCATATATGACCCTACCCCGGGAGAAGACCACACATAACGTACTCCTCTTGTTGGCTCTCCTACGTCCTTAGCCCAGCTATTCACACAGAAGCAGAATTTATTTTTCTTAAATATATTTTATTGATTTTTTACAGAGAGGAAGGAAGAGAGATAGAAACATCAATGAGAGAGAGATAGTTAGAAACATCAATGAGAGAGAGAGACATTGATCAGCTGCCTCCGGCACGTCCCGTACTGGGGATGTGCCGGCAACCAAGATACATGCCCTTGACCGGAATCAAACCTGGGATCTTTCAGTCCGCAGGCCGACGCTCTATCCACTGAGCCAAACCGGTTTTGGCCATAAGCAGAATTTAGATAAATAAGCGTCGAGGGTATGGCATTCTGAAAGGCTGGCCACTTCTGGCTAGACTAGGATTATTTTTCTATTCTATAAATTCAAGAGTAGCTACCTCTTCAGACAAATGACTTGTTAGCCAGAGACTTGTTAGCTAGGGAAAAATCAGCTAGAAATCAAACTTCAGTTAAGAACTGTTTCAAGCATAATTCATGTTTCATCTCCTTGACTACATCATATGTATGTCTGTAAATGTAGGTTAGCAAGAATGAAGTTTCAGTTGGGCGGCTACGTTCTTTTTACAGAGGTAGAAAGAGATACCAACTTGGTTTGGAAAGAACCCTCCTCCTGGTAAATGCGGCAAACACAAATGCCGGCAAGAACAGACAGGGTTGGAGAGCACAGGCAGGAGGAATAATAAGTGAGCGGCATGAATTCTAATTGAGCCGTAATTAATAGTACAATCCTTATGCTAGGTGTGCAGAGTGTCAGAAGCTCGTGGCCAGAAGAAGAAAGGGTGGGATGCAAAAGCCCGAAGGCAGCCTAGTCCCGGGCTCTGGACTGAGCCAGTTATTAGCGTGACCTTTCCGGTCGAAACCCTTCTCCTCCTCTCTGTTTCACCAGGTCATTACTCTCCCTGCTGTGAATCATCTCTGAGAATCCCTAACAAGCACATCAATGTCAAGAAGTGAAAAGCAGTGATAAGTTGTTCCGCTAACACCTGTCAGTGAAATAACTCAGAGCACAAAACCCTGGCATTTAAGGAGTTGACAAGTATTATCAAACCTGTTTTGCAAGAGAAGGAGCTGGTTCACAGAGGGAAGAGCTGTCAGAGGTAATGCAGGCAGGAAGAGGCTCAGGCCTCCTGCCTCCCACAACCAGGCTGACCCCGCGGGGAACCAGAGGGCCATCCGTGAACAGTTACCTGCGTTTCCTTCTGTCCAGCTTTCAAGTGCCGTGACCTTTTTAAAGCAACGAATATGTCTTAAATTCCAGTGTAATTCTTATGACTGGTTTTCTCCCTCATTCAGAAATGTATACTCTGTTAAATTATTAAATGCTAGCAACAGTCTATTTCTCCCGGTGCTGCTTCCTTTTTTTCCTCCTTTGAGCACCGTAACTCGTCTGTCTTTGGCGCCTTGCTAAGCCTCATGTTTGAATGGAGGCGCTTTCATCCAGGGGATGAGGCTTTGCGCCCTTCCTTCCTTGAACCTGAACTTAATTTCATGATTTCATTAAAGAAAACAGAGAGGAAAGCCTAATTTAAAGTAAGTTAGGATTTTTGCTCTGGCTGGTTTGGCTCAGTGGATAGAGTGTCGGCCTACAGACTGAAAGGTCCCAGGATCGATTCCAGTCAAGGGCATGTACCTTGGTTGCGGGCACATCCCCGGTAGCGGATGTGCAGGAGGCAGCTGATCAATGTTTCTCTCTCATCGATGTTTCTAACTCTCTATTTCTCTTCCTTCCTGCCTGTAAAAGTCAATAAGTAAAATATATAAAGTAAATTAGGATTTATAATTCGGAAATACTTCTGCCTCTTTTGTAACTAACTTTTTAGTTGCATTTACTTCTATAAAAAAAATAATAAACAAGGAATCAACGATGTTAGTGGGGGTTTCACAGAAAGCGGAGCGGAAGGCAAACGCTTGAGCGCAAATACTCTGACCCAAGGGACCAAGAGCCAGGGCCAGGGACCGTGAAGCCGAGGAGCGGAAAGAGCCTCACAGAAATGCCCGCTGTGTTCACGGTGGCCACCGCTGTGCACAACTAGGTGCTCAGTCCTGCAGGCCAGCCTGAGAACCAGGAGCCCAGAGTGGACCGAGAGTGACACTCAGGTGGCACCTGCGAGAAGCCAGCTGGAGCCCAGGAAGCAGCAGTGGCAGGGAGGACGGATGAGCCTGAGGCAGTAAGAAGCGGTCTCCCATAGCACACACGTCTATTCTCGTTGCATGCACTTCCGGATAATAACATTACATTAAAACTATTTTTCCCTTTATTACCTTTTTCAGAAGTGAACCTTGTAGATGTTCCGCGCACGAAGATATAAAGTAAAGCATGAACTCTTGCTCCCCACCCCATCCTTCTCATGGACACTTGTCTTTAACATTTCATTGTGCATTTACATAGCATCTGAGACCATATACATATCTTTTTTCCTTCTAAAAATGGGCATTGGGTCACACTAATCCTGTTCTGTGACATGTGTTTTCAACTCCTGTGTTACTTGCATTGTGGTTAGGTTTTCCCTCATCGTCAGCAAGTTGATTGTGCCCGAAGGAAGCACATTGGAAAACACTGACTTTCCATGTTAGAATGAATGCATTAGAGAAGAAATGACCGGGTTCCTGCTTGTAGAAGAGGAATGCAGTGGGCACAGTCTGGAAAAACAGGGAATTGTCACTGCCAGACAACGGGTCATCCCCGCCAGTGTCCTCCTCCTTCCCGTTCATCAGCACCTCCGCAGCCTCAGTTCAGAAGTAAGAATGGAGACTACACAAAGGAGACAGAGAAAAGAGATGTAGGAGAGGAAAGATAATTCTCCCTCCACGCTTCTGAATTCTTTGACCGAGACCCCTGCCATAAAAGATCAACAAGAGAAAAACAAACAAGTTTATTAAAATTGTATCCCTCATTATATACATGGGGGGAAACCAGGAAAAAAAGTAGCAACTCCACAAGGTGACTTCAAATTCAGGATTAAGTAGCAGTTTAATAGGATAAGGGGAGGGGAAACATTACTTTTAAGAAAGGTGAATGGGCCCTGGGAAGAAATGGGCGTTTTAGGACTGTAATAGGCAGAGAAGGAAAATTCGGGAAAAACCTCTCCCTGAATCTGCTGTTTCTCAAGTGCCTACACCTCAGAATGATATACCAAAGCGGCATGTTTTGGGGCAGTGTGTCCTGAATTCCTACAGTCATATTTTGGGGTAGATATTCTGCTAACCTTGAGAGAGGAGGCGAGCCACAAAGATCTGTTTAATCAGCAAATATGTTAACCCCACACTAAGTGACAGGCACTGGAAATAAAGTGGGGAACATGACAGACTGGCCCCAGGCAGAGAAAGTCTACAATTGAGAGAAGCTTAGGATAAAGATGCAGAAGATAAAGAAGAAAGAATTCCAAACGAGTGAGGAATTCCAGGAATGGCTGCATCAGTAGATGCTGGTGTGACCATACATTGTCTAAATCCCAGCCATCTGCTCCCACATCAAACCCGGTTTCACTTCTCCCCCACATACTACTACATATATATCCCAATAATAATATGGTGATACATTTTTCATGGTTTCCCACAGTTGATAATAAATACACTTGATTCAAACCAGTGGCTTATGACCCAGATCTAAGAATAAATATAGTGGAAGTCATATGCTTCTTTAAGTGACAGTCTTACTAATTAAATTATTTGGCCTATTTTTAGCCACATTGGATAGTTTTTCTTTGTAAAGTTGTTATGAATGTTGTTTATAGCAGCATCAATAAGCCAAGAATTCACATAGTTACTCAATCACACAGATTACTCATCATTGCCTGTTCATAACAGAATCCTAAAATGTTTGAGATTTCTGATGCAAATCGAAATCTCATCATCACTTGTCATTGCTAAATTAAATGACAGGATAATAACATTACATTAAAACCATTTTTCCCTTGATTGAGTACCTTTTTCAGAAGTGAACCTGGTAGATGTATATTTTTTTCATCAGTACTATCAATGCATTTAGAATCCGAGATAAAAATAGAATTGAAAAGGGGAGGGGTGGACTGGGATGTTTTCAAGTTATTGATGAATCTCTTGAATCTCAAATAACCATATTTGACAGTGCAGTGCTATGGAATGGAGTCGCTTAGTTCAATTTGAGGCTTTTAGAGCTACATAAAGGAGGTCCCAGGTCAAATTTGGTCTTATTGACACAATCATGCGTTCCCTGTCAATAGTCATATGGCATCCCATCGCAAACAGGCTGTCAGTGACCTGTAGGATCTGGCATTGTTTTGTTACTTTAATATGAAAAGATAGTGGATAGATCACAGTCTCTACTGGAAATGAACATAAATTTCTAATCTGCTAAAACAAAGTAGGTTCTCGGTTGACTTAATCACGGTAAACTCTCTTGGCCTCTCTTTCCTGCCTAAAACTAATGAACCTCTTTGGTCAGACCTCCCACCTCTCCATCTGCTCCATCTGGCCCTGGGCCCGCTTCTTTGTGGCCAACCAGTCCTCATGCCACTGAGCCCCTCTCCTTCACTTGTCCCTCCACCCAGAACTTGTTTTCCATTTTAAAGTCTTCTGTCCTTCAAAGACTTGGTTTCCTCCCATCTTCCACCGGTACTGTTAGGAGAGTCCTATACTGGAGCAAACCTTTTACTTCTACTTTTTGCCTCATTTAGTACTACCTTAAGCAGTAATGTGTCTGTAATAACCTGATAGTAAAAATCCTTAGTTGTTGAAGTTGTTGATGAAGGTGTAGACGGAAACAACATTGGCTGACAGTCGACAGTAGTTGAATCAGGGTGATGGGTATAGAAAAAAAATCAATGTATAATTTTCTCTAGTTTTATGTGTTTGGATTTTCCTCTAGTAAAATGTAAAACTAAACTTAGTTCTAATCCACTTTTTTAAAGTAGATGCTCTTTTTTAGTCAGTGCATGAAATGGGTAACAGGAAGGCTGGATTAGGATGAAACCCTGAACTGCCATCCAAATACCCCGCTCCTGTCCCTCCCTCATGGAAACAAATAAGATTCTTTAGTGCCTGGAGTTGCAGCTCCACTCTTCTCCTGAAGTCCTGGGAGTTCCCCAAAATGGAAGCAGGCTCCCCTGAACGGCCCTGATGCAGTCCAGGCCCCGGGAGCTGTCATCTGAAGCAGGGCCCTGGGGGAGAGGAATCCTGTCGGGCAGACGTGGTCTCAAAAGGGATGCAAACTCCTGAAGGTTGTCTGCAAGGAAAGTTCTCTCCCTGCCCTGCTCTGCCTGCCGTTCTGCTTAGAGCTCCACCGCACAACCTCCCCTCTCTCTTCTGAGGAACTTAAAACTGATTGCAGTTACCAATGTGTGTGTTTGTTTTTTCCCTTCTCCTTCTCACTTATGACAGCCTTGCTCCTCGTTTGCCAAAAACCGGAGAAACCATCCACGGGCACAAGTTTTTCATTGGCTTTGGAGGGAAAGGTGCCAACCAGTGTGTCCAAGCTGCTAGGCTCGGAGCAAAGACAGCCATGGTGTGCAAGGTAAGAGTCAAGTCCAGCCAAGATCGGTTTGGCTCAGTGGATAGAGCGTCGGCTTGTGGACTGAAAGGTCCCAGGTTTGATTCCGGTCGGGAGCATGAACCTTGCTTGCGGGCACATCTCCACTGTGGGGCGTGCAGGAGGCGGCTGATCAATGTCTCTCTCTCATCTATGTTTCTGACTACCTCTCTCCTTTCCTCTCTGTAAAAAATCAATAAAATATATTTTTTTTAAAAAAAGAGTCAAGTCCAGTGGAGCGTATTCTCAAGGCAAGAATACGGTTTTAAGGTGGGAGCTCACCGGCTTTATTTTTTTAACTCGTTTAAAAGGAACAATTCAGTGGCATTTAGTTATAATCGCAGTGCCGTTCAACCACCCTATCTGTCTAGTTCCAGAACATTTCCCATCACGGCAAAAGCAAGCTCTTTACATTAAGCAGCCGCTCCCCATTTCCTCCTCCCCGTGGCCCCTGGCAACCACCAATCTACATCCTGTCTCTATGGGTTTCTCTATTTCTGACGATTTCCTATAAATGGAATCATGTGAAGTGTGACATTTTGTGCCTGGCTTAGTTCACTTAGCATAAATGTTTTTAAGGTTCATCTACCTTATTAGCAAGTACCGGTACTGCGTTCCTTCTGTGGCTGAAGAGTGCTCCATCGGCTATGCCACAATCTGTGTATCCATTTGTCTGTTGGGGGACCCTGGCTGTCTCCAACTTTGGCGCTTGTGAGCACTGTCGCCTTTAACATGCGTGTACATGTGCTTGTTCGAATGCCTGTTTAATTCTTTTAGGAGTTCATTGGTTTTAACTATTTAAACAGGAGGGAGTAATCTTCCTTGTTTTTTATATTCATTTCGACCTCACTGGATCCTCCGGGAAGTAGCAGTCCTCACCTAACTTCACACTGCATTCCCTGAATTGAAAGTTTCTAACTAGCGTGTGAGGCGAGGAGAATTAGTCTACTCTGATGGGTTTATCTCATTCAGGTTCTAAACAACAGCATGAGTCCTCTTGTTTTTAGCAGGAGTTTTTTCTTAAATATATATTTTTAATAGTTTTTTTTTTATTTTTATTTCAGAGAGTAAAGGAGAGAGAGGAGAGAAACATCAATGATGAGAATCATTGATGGCTGCCTCCTGCACGCCCCCTTCTGTGCCATGACCTCCTGGTTCATAGGTGACACTGAACCACTGAGCCACGCCATCCAACTGTTTTCAGCAGCTTTTTCTGCAGCAACACAGCTTTTGGAAACTTGGTTTAATAACTGGTGATTTACTCATCTGAGTTCTTTTCCTCTGATGCTCTATCTTGGATCAGAAAGGAATCTGGGCCTTGCTGAACTGGACATCACCGATCTTTAGGTGCAGTTCTGACTTCAGGTATTTAAAGAAAACTAAACTTTGTCTTCCTATTTCCATCCACCCACCGAAGTGATCTCAAAAGTAAATCAAACAGAATTGACTGCCAGAGGTTCAACTTTTGCCATTTTTTATGAAATTTTAAGATGCTATCATTACTGGTATAACAAGAAAGCTAGACTGGGTGTGCATAGTAGAGGATACAAAAAATATGAGAAATTTCAAAGAATTAGCTCTCTGCTGTGAAATGGGTAGATTTACCAAAATGTCTCTGAAATATCACTTCCCATGGCATACAGCACTTTCTTCTCCAAGGGAGTCTTTAAATGATGCATAAGCTATATAATTATCATTTTATCTACTAATGAACTGTAGCTATTATTTCTAATTTATGATTAACATGATATAATTCTCATCTGGCTATTGGGTCAGAAACATCTCGTGAATCACAAGAAACCCTCATTTGCTAAGGTTGAGCTCTTGATAGATTTAAAATATTAATTAATCAGCAATTAATTTTTTAATATATTTTGTTGATTTTTTACATACAGGAAGGGAGAGGGATAGAAATTTAGGAACATCAATGAGAGAGAAACATCAATCTGCTGCCTCCTGCACACCTCCTACCAGTGATGTGCCCACAACCAAGGTACATGCCCTTGATTGGAATCGAACCCAGGACCCTTCAGTCCTCAGGCCAATGCTCTGTTCACTGAGCCAAACCAGCCAGGGAAAATCAGCAATTCATTATTGATGACCAATATTATGTGCTAGGGATTATGGAGCCAATTAAAAATGTTAGGCTTGATCTGTCTCTACTTGGTTAGAAATGAAGGGTTTGGAGATAATAAGATGGTGCTGACTTAAGGGGCTTGGATACCGGAAAGAGGATATCATTTCCAGGCTGGGAAAACGTGGAGAGAAAATTGGTGTTGGAACAAGGTACTGAGAATATCCATGGGGAGAGGCGAGTTCCCTAGAGCTGAGCTGTTAAAGGGAGAGATTAGAGAGCCGCCTCTTGCAGGTTTTATAAAAGTTATTCAGTTAGCCATTTAAGTCAGAATTGGATGTCCCCAGGATCTCATCCAACTCAAAGGTTTGGAGATTGGTTTTATTTTAGGTCAATTTGAGGCAAAGAGAGAAATGCAAAATAGAAATATTTGAAAACCGGTTTGGCTCAGTGGATAGAGCGCCAGCCTGCTGACCAAAGGGTCCCAGGTTCGATTGCGGTCAAGGGCATGTACCTTGGTTGCAGGCACATCCCCAGGAGGGGACGTGCAGGAGGCAGCTGATGGATGTTTCTCTCTCTCATAGATGTTTCTAACTCTCTATCCCTCTCCCTTCCTCTCTGTAAAAAAAATCAGTAAAATATATATTTAAAAATAAATAAATAAATATTTGAATTGTGGAACTGACCTTGGGAAATGAATGGTGAAACCATAGAAGGGGGTCTGAGGGAAACAGTAGGCAGAAGGATGTGTCTGGGGAAATGTTCTCATTAGGAGGTTAGGTAAAGCAGAGGTGCTGTGTATTTTATTCTGGTCTGTGAATGATGGTTTATGTAAGTCCCTGCCCAGTTTTGAAAGTCCTTTATATCTAACACGTGCTTGACTTATTCATCTAGTGTTTAGCCCTGTGGCGGAATTTACTTGGGATCTGTACAGAGAAGTTAGCTAAAGCCTATACAGGATTACTTTGCATCAGCAACCTGAGACATGTAGATATGGATTTAAGATTAATCTAATTGCATAATATTCTTAGATTTCTTTTTTTTCCCCCCAAACTGGGCATGTGCCCCTGACAAGAATCAAACCTGGGACCCTTCATTCTGCAGGCCAATGCTCTATCCACTGAGCCAAACCAGTTAGGGCTATGCTTAGACTTCTTAACAAAAAAATTAAATCTCTTTTCTAGTAGAAGTTATTGTTATCCATTAATCATGATATTTCTTCCCATTGTGAAATATATTTTAATAGAGCAAATTAGCCAAACTGCTTTATGGCAGTTTTTTAAAGATGTTAATTCCAAGTAGAACCCAAAATCATTAAATTACTCAAGATAAAATTGAACAGATGGAACAAAAGAAAAACAGAAATTTTTGTATGGATTTCTTAGCAACATTAACTTACCTATTACTGCCTGGCCAAAAAAAAAAAAATTCAAACTCTAATGAAGTAAGACTGGTTGATGGCATGTACAAAGCATCTTATATTGAGCTAAGGAGAAATACTTGTCCAGATACTGTGGCAAGGACTATTAAGCAGGAGTCCATCAATATACGTACAGTGCAATGTGTAAAATGAAACACCAAGTAGTTTAGAGTCGTGTAGTCGGTATTTAACTGAGTCATGGGCCAAGGCGACAGTCCAAGGGTAACTGAAGGTATTTTGAGATTAAAATCCGGGAAAATGGAAGTCTTCTCGGCAGGGCAAAGAACCTGCTAGGACACCTCTCCTAAGGCTTAACCTGATCTAAGTGTTTCCTCCTGCCCCCTTCCACTGAAGCCAAACATTAGAGAGGAGGAAGAAATCCCTAAACATCAAAACCTGGCAGCTCAGGAGGCCCTAGGTAGAATAAAGACCTAAAAATGCAGTGGCCCAGCCAAAACCGGTTTGGCTCAGTGGAAAGAGTGTTGGTCTGCGGACTGAAAGGTCCCAGGTTCAATTCTGGTCAAGGGCATGTACCTTGGTTGTGGGTACATCCCCAGTAGAAGGTGTGCAAGAGGCAGCTGATGGATGTCTCTCTCTCATCGATGTTTCTAACTCTCTGTCCCTGTCTGTAAAAAATCAAGAAAATATATTAAAAATAAATAAAGATGCAGTGGCCCAGCATGAGCCCAGAGCCCCTGCTTCCTGTGCACGTGGAAGGAAGCCACAAGCAGGCAGGGACTCACATGGCCCACATCGGAAGTCAGCAAACAAGGACCTTCAAGAAGTGACCTGGTTTTGCTTTCTTCAAAAGTGAGACTCGACTCTAATGCACGTAGGTGTTTTCCATTCAGAATGGCCAGGAATGAAGTTCTATGACAGAGGCCTTACGTTAGAGCAGTGCTACCTGCTCACAGACTGCAGACTGTCGCTGGACTGAACAGTACAGAAACTGAGCATAAACGTAAATGTTTAGAGCAATTTGACAGAATAACTTCATAGCTGGTGAACAGAATATAAATAATCCATGCTCAGGTAGGCAGGCCTGATAATGGTGATGTTAACGTTAACTCTATCTTAAAGGTCATTATTAAGGCAAATGCCATTTATCTGGGATTTAAACAACCAGCAAGCTTAAAAAACTGGAATTTATGTATTTTTCTTTCATCTTTTATGATAAAGCCACAAATGGCAAGTTAAAAGTTAATTATGAGGCATTTTCTTTTAAAGCAACTGCTGTGTTTTGTTTCACGACAGCAAATTCAGCTTAATCTCCTAAACCTGCTGCTCATTTTGACCCTCAGCCAGTGAAAGTCACAAGATGTCTAGAGTCACAGCCTCGTTTCAGTATATTTCCCCTGTTCTAACTTTGAAAAGCAATAACCTGCTGTAATGTATGTGATAACATTTTTAGCAGAATATTTAATTTCATAAAACCTCAGGTAAGAAACCTTGGTCCTCTGTGTTTTGACATCAATTCTATTAGCCTGTGGCTGGGTGAATTACTCCATGTTTTCTGCCATTTAAGGGTTCCAAACAGCCCATTCCTCCCCCATTTTGAAAAACAGGTGTTTATTATGAAAGTGCTCACTGAAGCCCCCTCCTCGGTGGCAGGCCGTTGTTCTGGACCGTGGAAGCCACTGACTGGCTCTCCCTCCATGCAGAGAGCCTTCCCCATGGAGAGAGTAAAGGAAGCACCTCAGGCCCTCAGCTGGAGGAAATGCTGCTGATAAACTCAGCCCTTTCCTTTTCCCTGGTCCTAATCCACATCTGTCCACAGTGGCATTGTCCAATACAGTATCACCTCCCACATGTGGCTATTTAGATTTAAGTGTACTTAAAATTAAAAGTTGATGCCGAAACCGGTTTGGCTCAGTGGATAAAGCGTTGGTCTGAGGACTGAAAGGTCCCAGGTTCGATTCCGGTCAGGGGCATGTACCTTGGTTGCAGGCACATCCCCAGTAGGGGGTGTGCAAGAGGCAGTTGATCGATGTCTCACTCTCATCGATTTTTCTAACTCTCTATCCCTCTCCCTTCTTCTCTCTAGAAAATCAAAATATATTTTTTTTAAAAGAAAAAATTTTAAAAAAATAAAATTAAAAGTTGAGTTCCTCAATCACACTGCTCCATTTAAGTGTCTGCATTGCACAGCACAGAAAGCAGTGCTACCTACTCAAACCTTTCATCACTGCAGGAAGTTCCATTCAACCACACATCTCTAATATTCCGCACTGACCTGAGCCTGGGATTGCCCCAAGAGCATCCGGGGTTCTGCAAGTGACCTTAGCTTCAGTGCGAGGGGTTGTCCATCGTTGCTGACGACCTGCACCCTCTCACCTGGAAGAGGTGCTCACAGGCCACCTCAGACTCTGAGGTTCCCCAGAATCTTGCTGCACTGAACGGACTGGATGGAGGGCCTTCCCACGGGCTATTAGCAGCAACATCTTGGAGAAGGCCTCTCCGCGGCCACAACTAGAACAGTACGGGTGCCATACAGCCGGGTCCCTTTCTGAGTAAGAAAGAGGCCCAAGGAAAACGGGCCTCTAAGATGATCAGCTACTCACAGACACCTTTAATGCACAGGCTAAGGACGGATAGATGTATGCTAAGCTCGGGTCTCCAATAAGCTTCCAGGAAGACTAGCCTTTAAGGAAGAGCATTTAGGCAAACAATATAAGATGGTAGTCAATGAAATGCTTAATTATATAGCATCCAGGAAGAAGGCTACAGGAATTCTGGAAATAATAGTATCAAGGGGTAAATAGGAAAGAGAGGCCTTTAGCTGATACTTGAAAAAACAAGTGAGGTTTGATGACGTGGGGGAGAGAGGACAGGACTGTTAAGTTCTCAAAAGTGAAGCCAAAGAGATAGACGTGAATATATCGTATTCACATAATGTTTTAACACAGTCAGATGATCATGTCAATTTAATAGCGCCTCTGCTGACCCCACTCTGAAAAGCATAAACCCAACTAGTTTTGCCAAAGGAGAGCTTTGGAAGGACAGAGGCGGAAGAGAGTCGTCAGCAAACACGAGCCAAGAGAATCTCGGCTTCACCACACCCTGATCCCAGGGTTGGACCCTGATGGGCTCCTCGCCCCCCGCAGACTCTGCAGGTCACATTCTCTGTGCTCCCACGTCGGGGACTTACCAGCCTCGTACCAGGCAGGACTGTGCCCTCTTCACTGCTTTGGTGCACACGAGCCTCTATAGACTCCTCCCATTTCAATCCTGCGATCCGAGGGCCAGTCCTCAACGGGAGTTCACACACGGTAATCACCTGGGGAGCGTGCTGGTCCCACCTACAGGGGCCTGATTGAGTTGGTCTGGGATGTACGACTCACCTTGAGCATCGGGATGTTTACAAGCTTCAGAGGAGATACCAATGAGCAGCTGAGGCTGAGAATTATCGGTCTCCTTCCTGCCAGAGGTAACTCACACCAACCAAGGAAAACAGGCCTCTAAGATGATCAGAACACCTTTAATGCACAGGCTGAAGGATGGATAAATGTATGCTAAGCTAGGGTCAGATGGAACCATTTGCCACAAAACGTAGTAAAGAATTTAATTAGCTGGTAACAGAACTAAAATCACATTCCAGGTTTCCTGACTTCCATATGCACCATTCTGCCTCACGGCCAAGATACTTCAAGTTTTCACATCAACTTGATAGCCAACGTGCGACCAGAAAAACAGGGAAGCCTCCAAAAATACCCAGGAAGGTTCCTTTCTCATAGTCCTTATTCTGTCAAGACTCTCTCATTCGTATCATTCGCTGTGCTTTTCAAGACCCTGCTCTCGCTCTCAGTGGCAGATTATGAGCAACACCTTTGCTTGGCTTCTCCTCTGACTCTGGTTATCAATTTCCCGTTACCAGGCGGAGGCTTACATTAGAGTCAGCAGCGAGCAAATGGAACTGGAGGGTATTTACTTTTCACCGCCTTTTTAAACATAAATCTGGAAAAATACCTGAAGGCGTGAGAGGTTTTGAAACAGGGAAGGTGCCATTCTTTTAGTATAAATGGCATGTGTCATCTGTGCAACTCTAGAATGCAAAAGAAAAAGAGGATCCTTTTAAAGAGGATTCAGATCCCCGTTGCTTTCTGTCCACATTTTGACATGTAATTTAGATCTACTGAAAGCTGAGTTATTACTCCCAAGCCAGAGACACCCTCCCGGTTGGCTATATTCTTCTCAGGAAAACAGCAGGACACACTGAACAGCCATACATTGCACCAAACCATTAACAGAGGTGTGATGTTTTTATTAGGACAATAAGAGTAATAAATACAGGGTCCTTTTTAAAATTATTTCATGTACCCACATGCTTGCTTCCATGATCAAATGCTCTCCTACTTGAAAATAAGCCACTGGAAGAACTGAAGCATCAGGGAGAACAAGATGGACGTGAAAGTAGTTTGTGAGACTGAGTCCCTTCCCCCAAGAGAAGCAGCAGCAGGAGGAAGATGATGATGATGATGATGATGATGATGGCAGCACCAAGCCCAAAACTGGAATTTTATGTATTTTTCTCTCATCTTTTATAGTAATATTTTACAGCTTTAAACGTACTTTTGTGCATATTACTTTATCTTCGCGGCAGACGGGCTGTGGCTTTCCAGATAAGAACGCTGAGCCTCCAGAGAACTAAAGCAGCTCCCCCAAACCACCCAGCTGGCGGGAGGGGCTTCCATGACCCCAAGGAAAGACCGGCTTCCCATTCTCAGGCTTCTCATCGCTTCTTTCGCTTTGTAACGACCGAGGGAGGCGAAGTTAATGGAGCTCCGGCTGGCTTCTCTTGATCCTCAGCAGTCTTGTTGCTTTTCCATTAGTTTTTAGTTGCCAGATTTTTATTTTTTTGACAAGAGAATATCAAAGAAGGCAAAAACACAGTATTCTGTCCCATGTCTCACATAGACTTTAGAAGACCAGCCAAAGGATTTGCCGGGAACTCACCATTAGAATAAAGCTGGAACCAAAACCATCTCCCAGGGATGTAGCCAATCAGATGGTACCCTGAGCAGGAAGAAGACAGGCAGCCGCTGCAGCCTCTAAAATACAACCACAGCCGAGACCGGTTTGGCTCAGTGGATAGAGCATCGGCCTGCGGACTGAAAGGCCCCAGGTTCGATTCCAGTTGGGGGCATGTACCTTGCTTGCGGGCACATCTCCACTGTGGGGCGTACAGGAGGCCGCTGATCGATGTCTCTCTCTCATCGATGTTTCTGACTTTCTATCCCTCTCCCTTCCTCTCTGTAAAAAAAATCAATAAAATATATATATTTAAAATACAACCACAGCGAGTCTGCAAAATGCAGTTAAAAGCATGAAATCATTCCCAGTTATGCCTCTGATGCTCATGCTGTCCCACCTGGCTTGTCTTATTTCCCTCCGATATTATCAGTTTCTTGAGGGAAAAGAAACAATTCTTCCTAACCCCTGCCCTTGCTGCTGTTTATATCCTCACCGCCATTTATTACCTGCCCTTGACAGTCACCTTCCACAGATTTTTCCCAGAGAAAACTGAGAGGAAAGGGAAGAGAAATGTCTTTGCTTTAGTTTGTATCCCCACATGCCTAGGGATGGTTTTTTTGAACCCCAGAACATTCTTATAATGATACTTTCCCAACTATATAATACCCGGACTGTCCATGGGGAAGAGTTAAATAATGTAAAAAAATAAAAATAAAAGAAGGATGAGAGCACTTGGCTCGGCTCTCAAGAGTCTTCTGATATGAGTCTTTGACGAAGGAAATGGGACGCTTTGGTACTTACTGGCCAGGAAGGAAACCTTTGGCAGATGGCTCCTTCCACGGGGAACTCCCCACAGCAACACTGCCGTGGACACTCTTCGTTATAAAGACAGCGATTCTGCTGGGAACACGTGATCACACATTGTTTGAGCCAGAAAAGGAGCACAAGGAAAGGTGTTCTTTTGCAGAATAAGGTATCAAAAGTGGCATTTAAGCCGAGACCGGTTTGGCTCAGTGGATAGAGTGTCGGCTTGCAGACTGAAAGGTCCCAGGTTCGATTCCGGTTGGGGGCATGTGCCTTGCTTGCGGGCACATCTCCAGTGTGGGGTGTGCAAGAGGCGGGTGATTGATGTCTCTCTCTCTCATTGATGTTTCTGACTTTCTATCTCTCTCCCTTCCTCTCTGTAAAAAATCAATAAAATATGTATTTTTAAAAAGTGGCTTTTAAATCATGGGTCAGCAAAATGATCCACGGGGCAGATCTTGCCCGCTACATATTTTTGTAAATTAAGTTTTATTGGGAGAGAGCCACATCCATTTGTTGACATATTATCTTTGGCTGCCCACTCTACAATGGCAGGGGTAAACTGTTGTATAAGAGGTGATATAGCCTGCAAAGTCTAAAATATCACCTATTTGAAAGCAAATAATAAATAAAATACAGTGGTACCTCAAGATAGGAGTTTAATTCGTTCCATAACCTTGAGGCATGGGAAACTATGAGACGCTCGAGTTGCGGTAAACTGGTGGGTTGTGTGCAGCCGGCCGATTCGCGCAATTACTCCTATCTCAAATGTTGCTTGTATTTCAAAGCAAAAAGCTCTCGCTCGACGGCTCGTATCTCAAAAATCTTGTATGTCAGGGCACTCGTATCTCGAGGTACCACTGTATTGCCTATTTAGTCCTTCACAGTAAAAAATAGTGGCTAATCCCTGATCTAGATGGTCCGCATGCTCACCAGGAAATTTTATCATCACTCATTGCAGATCTTGACTCAAGTAAATGTCTATGTTTCTTTCTGTTGATATATCCAGCGAGGAACCATTTTCTGTGGGCAAGCAGAACACACCAGGAGGGGCTGAGACCTGGACAGACACATGATCCATTGCTGGAGTGCTCACCTGCAGGACAGATAAATAGAAGGGTAGTTCAGGAATGATTCCAACTCTATGACACTCCAGAAAAGACAAAATGATAGAGACAGTAAAAAAGGTCAGTGGTCGCCCGGGCGTAGGGTGCAGACAGTGATGAATAGGCAGAGCAGAGAGGATTGTTAAGAGAGTGAAGCCAGTCTGTATGAGAATATCATCATGGATATTTGTCTTTACATTTGTCAAAACCCATAGAATGTACAACACCAGAGGGAACCCTAATGTAAACTGCGGAGTTCAGGGAGTTTGGTTGATGTGTCAACATCGGTTCCTTGATTTTACAACTGTGCCCCCGATCATGTTGCTATGAGTGAACGAGGAATACATGTCTAAAGGAAAAACTGAAGTATCATTACCAGAGTGGATGCAAGGATGCAAAAACAAAGGAATTCCACTCTACCGAGGTGGCAAGGGCTTTTTAAATTCCTCCTGCGCTTCAAGTCAGGGTCCGGGGAGATGACATGAAGATTCTAAGACACCAGGCAAGTCATTAAAAAGATCCTGTAATTTAGAGCAGTGGTTCTCAGCCTTCCTAATGCTGCGACCCTTTAAGACAGCTCCTCATGGGGTGGTGACCCCCAACCATAAAATTATTTCCGTTGCTACTTCATAGCTGTAATTTTGCTACTGTTATGAAATGTAGTGTAAATATCTGATAGGCAGGATGTATTTTCATTGTTACAAATTGAACATAATTAAAGCATAGGGATTCATCACAAAAACAATATGTAATTGTATATTGTGAAATATTTATTTCTAATTACAAATAAATAAAATGTTGTCTTGAATCGTGGTGTAACATGGGTAACAGTCTTCATATGACAAGAGTAAACTACATTGCTACATTTTGCTACACCGAGGAGCGGTGTGCTGGTTCCTAAGACCATGGGAAATAGGTGTTTTCCAATAGTCTTAGGCAACTCCTGTGAAAGGGTCATTCGACCCACAGGTTGAGAACCGCTGATTTAGAGTGAAGTAGGAACAACTGAGATTCTTCAGAAAGACTGAGGACAGTTGATGGTGGACAGCTCTGTCTCAGTGGGAATTTCCACGTGGTCAGACCAGAGTGAGAGTGAACCTGTAGAACTGGTGAGCAGCATTAAAATGCTTTGCATTTTGAGAAGGATGTAAGTGGAACATTAGTATATAACAATTCTTTGGGCTGAAACCAAGTCTAGCAACATACATTAAGAAGATTAATTAGTTAATGTTTATAAAGTACTGTGCAGATCTGCCCTTTCAAAATGCTAAGTATTCTAAAAACTACATTGTAGCATTTTACTAAATGCAAAAGATCTAATGTTCATTATCTCTTTGGTACAGGTTGGCAAAGATTCTTTTGGCAATGATTACATAGAAAACTTTAAACAGAATGATATTTCTACAGGTAAAATTTCATCTTTTTTTAAGGTTGGTTTTTATAACTTTCTTCTGTGGTCTGATTATAAGAAAAGCTGAATATAGAATAGAATTATTAGATCCTCCCCTGGCGGCCAGGGAATTTTTATGCATAGCTTTGTCTAGTCTTGCTTCAATACCCTATGGTTAATTCTTTCATGTACATTCCTCCAGAGGGGACCAAGACAACAAGTTACAGGCCTTCAGTTCACGGAAATGTCTCAAAAGCAGGTGACGAGAGAAAATAGATGCTACATTCACAGAAGATATTTTAAGAAAAATCATTAAGTATCATAGCTGGAAACGATCTTAGAAACCATTGAGATCTGATACTATCTATAATAATAAAGGCATAATATGCTAATTAGGCCAGACATCCTTCTTGGACAACCGTCCTGTTAAAGCCAGTGCAGGCAACCAGAGGAAGGCAGGCCTGCTCTTGCATGAATTTCGTGCATCGGGCCTCTAGTTATTTCATAAGAGAACACTGAAGGCCAGAGAAGTTATGAATTTGTCCAAGAGCACAGCTAATTGGAGCTACGGCCAGGACCAGAATGCAGGTCTTTGGCCCCAGTTCCAGACTGAAGGCTGCCTGGTCAGCATCACCATTTACATACCAGATCATGATTCTTGATGAGATGCCAAGCTTATGAGAATGAATAAAAATAAACAGGTTGATTTTCTAGGTTTGACTTTTCGTCTTTCACTCAAGTGTGTCATTTCTTTTACTGAAGAAATGTGGTAATGCAGGAAAATGCATATATACCCAACTATGAAAAATTCGAGGGGATTGGAGGCGGGGGTGGTTTGTTGGATTGTTACTAATGTAAAAAAAAAAAGGGTACAACTAAGTGTAAAGACTTGTATTTTCCTCATTGTATAGGTGATGAGTATAAATTAGCACTAATTACTTATTTCTTTTTTATCATTCCAGATGGTTAAAAAGTTTTCTAAGGATTAGTGGTGCATTGAAATTGTTAAAATAAATTATCCAAGCCAGGCTGTGTATACGTGATTGTAGGTGTTTGGTTTTTTTTTCCTTTAGAATTTACATATCAAACTAAAGATGCTGCCACAGGAACTGCCTCTATAATTGTCAATAAAGAAGGTATGTGTTTTGCATATTGAAGTGTTGTTTCATAAAACAGTGCATTTCCAGAACTAGAACAGAAACATCAGTTTTTATCCTCACCTTATGGATCTCTTACCATACCCACCAGGCCCACAGCATGGTCTTTCCAACCTAAGCATAAATGTTTCCCTTACTTATACATCCCAGGCTGCTCATTCAAATATAAAACTGTGATACCGAAACCGGTTTGGCTCGGTGGATAGAGCGTCGGCCTGCAGACTGAAGGGTCCCGGGTTCGAATCCGGTCAAGGGCATGTACCTTGGTTGCAGGCACATCCCCAGTGGGGGGCGTGCAGGAGGCAGCTGATCAATGTTTCTCTTTCATCAATGTTTCTAACTCTCTATCCCTCTCCCTTCCGCTCTGTAAAAAGTCAATAAAATATATTTTTAAAAAAACAAATATAAAATTGTCCATCCAATATATATGAAGCATTATAGTTGCCTCAAAATAATCTTTATATCCCCATTACCCTTCATGTGAATTCAGATATTTTTCTAAAAGCAGTAAGTATGCATCTGTCATTTCAGTTACAGCAGGTAAATAAATGTAAATAGATAGGTGCAAAAGAAAGTTGATGAATCATATTTATAGAATAGTTACTGAGCAAATGGCAGCAACTAATTACTTCTAACATGTCGTTAGTGTTCAATTTTGTCTGCTCTTTAAACAGCAATCAAATCTCAAAAGTTATATATACCACTGTGTCTGTCACAAGGCCTTGCGGTAGTGAGACATTTGTCTTTGAAAAGAGTAACTTCCCTTTGCCCTCAAGTAAAGTTTTGAGGATTTCTGCCAACTGTTTTTAGTATAAAGATACCACCATACAATTTTAAAAATCAGAATTAATATTCAGAATGGCCAAGCATTTAACGGGGCACCTATGAGAGAACCTAGAGCATTATGGGCAGTCAGCGTACATTGTGTTAGCTTAGGATTTGTCACAATATGTTTTTAACTAATACTGCAGTTTCACAAGATCACTCCTCACAGAAGACATGGTGTTTTTACCGTTAGTGATCCCAAAGTTGCAGTGTCCCACTTACAGACAATCAAAAGTTTTCATTCTGCCGAGACCGGTTTGGCTCAGTGGATAGAGCATCGACCTGTGGACTGAAAGGTCCTGGGTTTGATTCTGGTCGGGGGCATGTATCTTGCTTGCGGGCACATCTCCAGTGTGGGGTGTGCAGGAGGCGGCTGATTGATGTCTCTCTCTCATCGATGTTTCTGACTTTCTATCCCTCTCCCTTCCTCTCTGTGAAAAATCAATAAAAATATATTAAAAAGAAAAGTTTTCATTCTAACGATAGTCTGTGTTCATTACTTTAAGCTACCTCCTGAGTGATTATTGCTGCCAACAGCAGCTCGTTCCCTGCCTCACACCTCTTTTTTGTGTCCTAGGGATATCGTTGAGTTCTGTTTCTTCCTTGTCTGGGTACAAAATACTGCATTTTTGTGCCAAGATATAATTTAATATTTTGTATCGAGTACCTATTATGGTAGACTTCGTCAGTTTATAGTGTATGGTAATGACCTTAAGAGTATAAGTGGTGCCCAGCTGGCATGGCGTGGCATGGTTGAGAGTCAACCGATGAACCAGGAGGTCACAGCTCAATTTCTAGTTGGGGTACATGCCCAAGTCGCTGACTTGATCCCCAGTTGGGGGCATGCAGCAGGCAGCTGATCAATGATTCTCTCTCATCATTGATGTTTCAATCTCTCTCTCCCTCTCCCTTCCTCTCTGAAATCAATAATAAAAATATTTTTTTAAAGGAGTATAGGTGGTAGTAGAAGAGCTAATCCAAATACTCAGAGCAGCTCCTTTAAATGAGCGAACAGCGAGGTCACGCAGAGAATGCAGTTTTTACAAGCTGAAGCGGAGGCCTGGATGAGCCAGCCACACGGCAGTGCCCACCACACGGCGGTGTCTTGGGCGTGTGCTCACCAGCCACGGCCAGTCCAGAAACGCAGACCCAGGAGTCAGCAGCACAGACGCAGCGGCTGCCTCCAGCACAGAGTGAGGTCACTGAGGAGAAAGGGGAGGAGGCAAGCCATCTTTCAGTGTGTGGGTACTTTGAATTTTTCCAGGACCGAGACTGGGTTTACGCTGAGCCCATCCCCACTTTATTAAATCCTCCTTGTGGCCAACAAACACATGTGTGGTAAGACGATAGGCCAGCATGTGTTCTGTGTTCCGAGGTAATTTTAGGTCATGTCTATGCAAGCGCACCACCAGAAAAATGCTCCTGCAATTCTTCCCACTAGACCAACGCTGTCCGATAGAAGCACAATGGAAGCTACACACACAATTCTAAGTTTTCCATGAGCCACCTTTGAAAAAGTAAACAGAGGCAGGTAAAATTCACCCTCATATAGTCCCTTACCCCACTATATCCAAAACATGATCCTTTCCACAGGAAATCAAAAAGCTCTTAAACATTAATGAGGTATTTTACCTTTTCTTTGTCCTCAGTCAGCCCTTGAAATCTTCTGCGTGGTGTACAGTTAAAGCGAATCTCACCTTGAACTAATGCGTTTCTAGCGCTCAGTAGCCACAGGAGGCTGTGCTTCTGGCTATCATATCGGGCAGACAGCTCTTGAGAGTTCACCTAACAGATGAAATGGGCCACCAGACTCCCGCCTTTAGGTGGGCTCGTAGAGAACGGGTCCAAGGGATGGGTATACGGTTTAAAGCTGATCGTATGCAAAACAATGCAATCCCTAACAAATAATAATACAAGAATAAACTCACATACTGACAACTCTAACCCTCCTTCTGTCCCGCCCTGTATAAGATTCCTTAGTCCCGCTGCTATTTGATCTGGTACAGACTAAGCCAAATATCCTTCTATCTTAAATTATTTCATGCAATTTTTCATCTGCTAAATATTGTAGAATGTGGTTTGATTTACATTCAGAATACCATACATAGTGTCCACCTCAAATTAATTGCATACTATAAAGCATTCGTTTTTATTTTATTTTATTTATTTTATTGTCTAAAGTATTACAGGTAGTAGCATTAGGCAAGTTTCTTCCTGTTCATACTCACTGACATTTAGGAGTAAGAATCTGTTGTTGTTGCTGAGGATATTTTTCCATTGATTTTTAGAGAGAGTGGAAGGGAGGGGAAGAGACAGAGAGAGAGAAACATTGATGAGAGAAAGACACCTCCATTGGTTGCCTCCCACACACGCCCTGACCAGGGCTGGGGATCGAGCCTTAAACCGAGGTACATGCGCTTGATCGGAGTCAAACCTGGGACCCTTTAGTCCTCAGCCGATACTCTATCTACTGAACCAAACTGACTATGGCAGGATTAAGACTTTTGACCATATACATTGTACCAGCCATTTCCCATAAAAGAAAATTTGATGTATGTTATATATCATTTCTCAGCTAATAGTCTGTATATAATAATATTGATAAAGGAAGTCATTTTTAGATTTTGTCTCAAAATGATTAGAATATGAATCATGTTACGTAAATATTGTAAAATGCATTAGGAATTTGAAAATTAACCTAGAAATGTTAAAATTAATACAACACACTTCATGTAATGACTTTGTAAGAGTGGCTATAACATTGCAGAATATCATTGATTGGCTTTCCATTGTTGTAACATAATACTAATATAGAAATTCTTCATAGGCCAGAATATCATTGTGATAGTGGCTGGAGCAAATTTGCTTTTGAATACTGAAGACCTGAGAGAAGCAGCCGATGCCATTATCAGAGCCAAAGTAATGATCTGCCAGCTAGAAGTGACTCCAGAAATTTCTTTGCAAGCCCTAACAATGGCCCACAGCCGTGGAGGTAATTTTACCTGCTTGTCATTCTTTCTCTAAAAGCTTTTATCTCTGTCTTAATTAAAGTTAACCTTTTCAGCAAAGCAATACTTTTCTGTAGTAAAATATTCTCTAGTAAAATTTTCCCATCTCCAAGATTCACTGTCTTCTTCTACTTCTGGATAACATTAGAAAACCTTACACGTAGGGTAAAAGTAACGTGAGTAACATTTCTGCTAGATCCCACAATATAAATCTTCAGTCTAGTTAGCAGAAATAATACAGGGAGTAACCAGAATCTCTGAAGCAGCTCACTGTCCACGATACAGTCTAGTACAGTGGTTCTCAACCTTCCTAATGCCGTGACCCTTTAACACAGTTCCTCATGTGGTGGTGACCCCCCAACCATAAAATTATTTTCGTTGCTACTTCATAACTGTCATTGTGCTACTGTTAATGACTCGTAAAGTAAATATCTGATATGCAGGATGTCTTAGGTGACCCCGGTGAAAGGGTTGTTCGACCCCCAGAGGGGTCGCGACCCCCAGGTTGAGAAACGCTGGTCTGGGGCGTGGCCTGGCTCCCATTCTGAGAAGCAGAGGTCCGGCTGCATGTTAAGTGTAACCCCTGCCCAGGGGGTATTAATATTTTGATAAACTTCCCTAGGAATTAAAGGTTAGTTCTTCCTCCTTTTGTAAAACTGTCCCATCTTTTCCATAAACAGCAAAAGATTGTTTATATGTAACATTTGCTCTGTTGTCAACATCCTTGAAGCAGCTCTTTTGTTCCGTCTGACCTTTGATTTTGGAAATCTTTTGAGAATGCAAAAGCAGGCAGAATTGTGTGAGGAAACCCATCACCCAGCTTCAACAGCTACCACCCCTTGGCTAATCTTGGTTCATCTGCTCTCACCCCAGCAAATAACAGACTCTTAGAAATCCAGACCGTTTCCTTCTGTTTGTTGCTTTTTTTTCTTATTGACCAGAAGGGAGAGCATCTTCTGAATTAGAAGCCCATTTCTGATCCTTGTGAGCCTTGTGGTCTTTGCAGAATTATCTGATTTTGCTGAGCCTCGTCTGCTAAGTGCATATAAAAATACTCCCCCAAAATAAAAAATATATAAATAAAAATATTCCCTACAGAATTATTCTAAGAGTGGAATGAAAGTAGTAAGTTTCGGTAAATCTAAGCTTTCTTCTCTCTTTCCATTAAAATTTGGACAATAGCCTGATCAGCACCATTTGGTCAAAAAAAAATAAAATAAAAATAAAAACTAGCCACTCATATTATGGCAGTAGTTCTGTATACATTAAGAAGAATTGAGGGAAAGAACCACATTGGTTTTTCCTGATAAAGCTTTCTTATCAAGTTACAATAAAAAAAAAGAAAAAAAAGAAAAGTGTGTGTGTGTGTGTGTGTGTGTGTGTGTGTGTGTGTGTGTGATTCCTCCCAAACATTTTTAAATGTTTGACCTGATGTAACGAACATGCCATGGTGAGGTCTCGCTGACATAGAAAGTATTTTTAATGGACTCGGAGCTGCCAGGAAGAATTCTGAGCCAGAAGCCACTCGGTTACGTTTTCTCAGGCCCCAGATCCAGCGTGAGGCTGTGGTGAGCCGTGGCCGCACCGCACTCATTGCCTCGGGGGATGCAGACGCAGCTGCCACCTCGCTCACGCTCCTCTCTTCCCTGGCACAGATCGGAGCCTCTTCTCGTGTATCTGCTCTCTTTCCTACCACCTAACCTAGTGTCCTACCACCCACCCAGCTGGTGGAGGAGAGTCAGGCAGGGCACCCACAGCAGAGGATCCAAACTTCCCCAGGTGAGGCAGGTGTTATCCAGATGAGCAGGCAGGCAGCCGGCCCCGAGCCATTTGGGTGGGGGTTGGGGGGGTCCAGAACGCTTTCTCCATCACCTGCCAGTCCTTCCAGGTGAGGAGCGACAGGACCAGAAAGGGGGGTGGGTAGTGGTGAGCCAAAGACCACTTAGCCTGCTCCACATTTTGCTAAAGAGCTAATGTGCCTAAGTATTAATTCTGCATTACAGTGGTACCTTGAGATACGAGTGCCCTAACATACGAGATTTTTGAGATACAAGCCGTCGAGCGAGTGATTTTTGCTTTGAAATACGAGCAACATTTGAGATACGAGTAATCGCATGGATCGGCCGGCTGCACACGACCCACCAGTTTACCGCCACTCAAGCCTCTTATAGTTTCCCACACCTCAAGGTTACGGAACGAATTAAACTCGTATCTCGAGGTACCACTGTATCTGATATAATAATACTGGAAGTAGTAAACCTTGCATTTGTATGTGCTTTACAGCTTATAAAGTGCTTTTATAAACTTCATCCTCAGAAAAACCTTATGACAAAGATATGGCAGGTGTTATTCTCCCGGACTGAAGGATGAGACTTGGGGAGGTTAAGGACGTTGCTCAGCCAAGGTCGTACTTTTAGTCGGTGTAGAGACCAGGACTCCAGACTCCAGAACCCCAAGTTCTGTCCTAGACTGCGGTTTCAAGTAACCTCACAATCCCCTGGATTCTAGCCAGCGAGCCTTCATGAAGAGTATCTCTAGGAAAGTAAACTGTGAATTCTAACACTGCCCGTCTTCAGCCTTCCAGTCACAGCCAAGGGACGCTCGGGTGTTCCCAGCCATGTGTCCCCACCTCCCCGTGGCATACACACATGCACACGTGTCCTCTGCCCAGCAGGAGCACTGGTTTGGAAGTCCTGAAGCGTGGCTTTGGATTCAGAATCAGTCACTTCACAGATGGGGGACCTCAGGAAGCCCGTCAGTTCCTTGTTCTGGGCCTGTTTCTCCTGGGAAATGAGAACTAGCTCTGCCAGGTCTTGAATGTGGCCGTGCCATGTGTGGGAGGACGCTCGCTGGGCAGAGCAGCAAAGCTTACAGATCTGAGGTGAGCCCTAGCTGTCCTCCCCATGGCCCCGTGAGGCTACATCTGTGCTAATGAGCATCATTCCATTCACAAGAAAGATGGTACAGCCATCATCATCTGTGAGTTTATCACAGCTCTTACCTGTACTACTTCACTAGTAATGGAGTTTGAACTAAACACGCTGTAGAACTAGATCATACATCACGTGTTAACATACAGAGGAAGCCCTCGCCAGCTTGGCCCCATGGACAGAGCATCCATCTGTGGACTGAAGGGTCGCAGGTTCAGTTCTGGTCAGGGGCATGGACCTCTGTCGCAGGCTCCATCCCTGGCCCTGGTCAGGGAGCATGCGGGAGACGACAGATCTACATGTCTCTCTCACATCAGCATTTTCCTCTCTCGGTCTCTCCCGCTCTCTCTAAAAATCAAGGGGGAAATGTCCTCAAGGGAAGATGAACCCCAACAAAATACAGAGGGAGAAGGCCCCTCCGTCTCTGCATAGACTCTCGGGGTTCTCTTGCTGTCTTTACCAAAACGAAAGCAGTGATTTTCAAGAGACAGCACTCACAACCTAAAACATGCAGTGGCTGCCCTCTGGAGCCCTGTCCTCTCGAGGTCACCATCCGGTGAGGGGGCCCCCACCAGAGCTGCTGCTGGAGCTGCTTGTGATGCAATCGTGCCTGTTGGTTCTGGTCTTTAGATCCACGTCAAAGCAAATGAAACATTACGGGAACGATTATAAATAACTAAGATTGTAAAATCGCCAAGATTAAATTCTAGGCAGGACACAAAATACCCTCTAATGCCGCTTTAGTCCTTTGCCATTCAGCAAACAGAACTTCTTGGCTGGCTGGCCGGACTCTCACAGTGACACAGTCGAGCACGTGGCCCGAGCTGTGAGTGTTCTCGCTGCTCAAGTCCCAGAGAAGCACTCCCCCCGGGAGAGGCCGCCAGGCCAGTGTTTGGGGTACTCCAGCCCTGCGGTTCCCCTGCGTGGGGTGACTGTCTCCTCTCTTCCTCTGAGCTCGTTATGAGGCCCTTCTTCACTGCCCAGCCGCCACCCTCCAAGGTGACATCATGCAGAGCTTCTGCCTCATGTTCCTGTCTTGGCCCCTAAACAGCTTCCCCCCCAGGCCTCCCCAGACCTCCCCAGTTCCTCACTGACGTTCTCGTGGCAGCCACTGACATGCTGTTTAGACAACTGGGGTTTAGCCCATCTGACGTTGTAATGAGTAATGGTGACTGTGTGTGCTAGCAGGCACCTCTGCAGCCCCGTTTCTCCATCGTACATCCTGTGTTCTCCATTGGGCATGGTTCCAGGATGACATCGTGGTTTTTTCCATCTTGTCTCTTATAAACTTGCATTCTTCTTGGGTCAAATATATCTTCTTGTGTTTTTTTTTTCATCATGGCAAAGCATGGATGCTTATTTACGGTAACATGAGCCAAAGAGAGGCCTTTCTTTATGGGATTTCCACTTTTTCCCTCAATTTAGTTATTAGTAGATTCTAAGTCTATATGGCCAGTTATTATTGATAAGAATAGTTTCCCTTAGTAAAATACAACCAAATAAGATTGGATTGATTTTTATATTATACTAGAGGCCCGATGCATGAAGATTCACGCAAAAATGGGCTTTCCTTCCCCTGGCTGCCGGCACCACCTTCGCTCTGGCTGGAGCCGCCTTTCTGCCTTCCCATGAAGCCCAGAGGCCCAGAGAGGCTGGGGTGGTGCAGAACGCCTGCGTCATCGCCATGGTGACGACGCAAGCATCCTGCCCCGCCCCCCGGATGAAATGCTCTGCTGCTATTAAAAAGAATGAAGCAGATCTCTGATATGCAAATTAACCTTCCATCTTTGTTGGGTTAATTTGCATGCTCTCTTCTGATTGGCTGATGGGTGTTTTAAAGGTATGGGCAATTAGCATGTTACTCTTTTATTATGTAGATTTATGGTCAAATTAAATTATAGAATTCCTTACTCCTGCAATTATTGCTTAAAAGCCAATGTAATTTTTTTAATTTGCTTTGTGGAAATTTTTAAATATATACAGACATATAGAGAATATGGTAAATCTATATATACTGTCATTTAGCTTCAACAGTTATCAACACTTGACCAATCTTGTTTCATCTACACCCTAACTCTCCACCCCCATTGCAACTTTGGACTATCTTGAAGCCAAACCCAGACATGATATCATTTCATTCACAATGTACCTATTTTTGATGTAAGATATTACATGTTTTAAGAATGATGTCTTTGCATGGTGTACAGTGGGTAATCTGGCCAGATTTTTTTCCTATTAGCCTTTTGTAATTAATCATGTATTAGTTTAATGAGTAATCTCTCAAGGCTTTTTTCTCATCTGTGTAAGTGTATGAAATACAGATATAGTTATATGTTAAAAATAAAGAGGAGTATCATACTCTGGACTTTATTACAAAACTGTCTTCTTCACTTATAAATTATTGAAATCTTTCTGTGACAAATCAGAAACCTGCTTCATTCTTTTTAATAGCTGCAGAGCATTTCATTGGATGCATATGTCATAATTTTTTTAGCCAATCCTCTCTGCTGGATACTTGGGTTTCTTTTTGTTTTTCTGTTACAAACAGAACAGAATGAACATCACTGTATTGGATGCCTGTGTATTTCTGCCAGAAACCAATTTCAGCATGTCATAATTGCAAGAGTTTCATTGAAAGGTTGATGGAACTTGGGGATTCAACAAGGACTGAGTCACATATGTTATCACCTGTTGGGAATGTTATCACTTTCCCCCAAACCTGAAAAGGATACATAAATTAATTGTTTGATGCCAGACAGCTCAGGGCATCTTAATCTACATGTTATTGCCTCCTGTTGGTCAAACACCTGAACAGCCAAAGGCAATTCCCCAATCTGACAATGGATTCTGTAGGAAACCCTACCCTTTGAAGTGTATATCTCCATCTTGCCTTAGGACAATTTGTGTTAATAAAAAGCAAGTGGCCCTGAGACAAGAACTTGGTTTCTTTAGCCAAGCTCCTCTGCCCCCACCTCCACTCCAATGCCTTTCAAAATTATGTTTTGTCTCTGGACTCTTATTTAATTTATGCACTGTCCCTTCTCCAGATTCCAGAACCCTTCTAGATGCTGGATCAAGACCCACCCGCCTTATATTTCCATAGGAGAGGGTTAGAAAAGGAATGCTAGACCAGGGATCTTTTGAGATAAAATGGAACTTTTATAAGAATGGCTTTCCCCTGTTCCATATTGTTAGTTTGCTCCAACCTGTGCTCAAATGCTGCTGCATGCACATTTGAGGATCATGTAGGTGAGCGATGGTAGCTTACAGTAATACTTAAGGAAAATGGGGAACAATATATTTGTTCTGAAAACCGAAGAAGTAAATGGGTGTGTTAGAACCCTGGGCAATGAGCGCCTTTCTGCATAATTGGCATCTCTAAAACCTCGCAAAAGCAGGAAAACCAATGAGAGAGACTGTTGCCAAGCTGAAACTCCAAGAGAAGGCAGAAGAGATGGGTGGACAGGCGGGGGTGTGGGGCTGTGTGTAAAGGACAATATAATAACAGTAATAATCCCTTACATTTGCACACTTCACGGTTTACACAGGACTTTTATATCCATTTCTAATTTAAGCTACACAATAACCCTGAGCAGCCAAAAATATGCTATAGAATTCCTCATGGATGGACATTCTCAAATAATGAAAGTGTGGGAAGAGCATTATCCTGAAGGCACTGGACAAGGTCCACGGACTGAACCAAAATGTTAAGACCAAGGAAGGTGTAGAAGCAGACTATCGCCTCCCCACGCAGAAGTGGCTGACAGGTTCCTTTAGCCACGTGCTGAGAAGCATCTCCCCAAGAATGTGGATGGATTGGTGCCAAGATAGCTACCGAAGAGCCACTGGGAGAACTTGTCCATATGCACATCCCCTGATCCTACCCCAGAAGATTCTGAGTCAGTGGCTTCGAGATGGGGCCCAGAAATGATGCATTAACCTCAAGATACGAGTTTAATTCGTTCCGTAACCTTGAGGCGTGAGAAACTATGAGACACTCGAGTCTCGGTAAACTGGTGGGTCGTGTGCAGCCGGCCGATCCGCGCGATGACTCCTGTCTCAAATGTTGCTCGTATTTCAAAGCAAAAATCCCTCACTCGACTGCTCGTATCTCAAAAATCTTTTATGTTAGGGCACTCGTATCTTGAGGTACCACTGTATTAAGCTCTCCTAGTGATGTTGACGTGCAGCCACATGTGTGAAGGAGGAGTCTTGGGATTTCAGTGTATGGGTCCATGGTAAATTGGGGTTACTAAACCCATAAGTCAGTGGACATGGTAGAGGAAAAGAAGGCCACCCAACCTGGCCAGGTAATCTGGTGGACTAAAGAGTGTTTGGCAAGGCGGGGGAGCTTCCTTTGGGTGTAATTTCTAAAGACTTTCAAAAGATATTTACAAAGTTCCACACCAAATGCTGTTTTAAAATCAGGTAGGAGTTGGGTAGAGGGTGTCAATGGGGCGAGAGGGGGAGGAGGGAGAAGGCATCTGTAATACTTTCAACAAAAATAAATTTCGCCAAAACCGGTTTGGCTCAGGGGATGGAGCGTCGGCCTGTGGACTGAAGGGTCCTGGTCAGGGGCATGTGACTTGGTTGCGGGCACATCCCCAGTGGGGGGTGTCCAGAGGCAGCTATCAATGTTTCTGGCTCTCTGTGCCTCTCCCTTCCTCTCTGTAAAAAATCAATAAAATATATTTTAAAAATAAATTTAAAAGAGATAGATAGATAGAGTATTGTAATTAGGGGCTGTGTTGCTATGGACAGTTCTGGCCTAGAGAGGCAACTATTTTAGAGATGATCAAACCCTGGACGTGAAGCTGGAGGACCCTTGGTAGGGATCCAGTTTATTCCAGGCCCAGGGATGACCTGAGGCTGTGACCTCATCTCTCCGAGGCTCTCTTCCCGCCTCTGGAAAATGTAAGAGCTGTGCCGCTCCCCTCCATCCTCCTCCTGCAGTCTCCTAGCCTGAGCGAGCTCCCAGCCTCTGACTGAATTTCTCCTTTCCCACTTTCCTTTGTTCTTAGATTGCTCACAGGAATGCAAGCTTTTGTGTAAGTGTGGATGTTCGCATGAATAATTCTGATATATCTGGAAGACGTACATAGGTGTCCAAAATATACATGTGTACATAAGCTTCCTACTTACTAGTCTCACCAGGAAAATTCCTTGCTTTGTATTGTTTCTTTTCTATCTCTTTTTTTCTTGTTTCTTTCCTATCTCTTTTTTTCTTTCCTGGAACATGGATTTATGAACTAGACTTGCAACTGAGTGTTTAAGTGAACCCACAAAAATGTCCACCAGCCCGAATGTTCATGCACATGTCCTTTCATGCCACATTTAAAATCTTCTCTAATCCGCCTGTTGCCCTTGCTATAACTTTGTAATCACCTTGGTTGTAAACACTGACGCTTACCCTTGACGCTGAAGTGTTGTAAAGTGGAAAATAGAGCAAAACAGATACAGTGGTACCTCGAGATACGAGTGCCCTAACATACGAGATTTTTGAGATACGAGCCGTGGAGCGAGCGATTTTTGCTTTGAAATACGAGCAACATTTCAGATAGGAGTAATCACGCGGATCAGCTGGCTGCACACAACCCACCAGTTTGCCGTGATTCGAACGTCTCATAGTTTCCCACGTCTCAAAGTTATGGAACGAATTAAACTCGTATCTCGAGGTACCACTGTACTAGTAAACCAAAGAACTTACATATGTGTATACAGAGCCCATGGACAGAGCAATAGGGTAGTGAAGACCCAGGGGGACAAGGAGGGGGAATAGGTGCTGGAAGGAAGGGTGGAAGGGGGAAAATGGAAGATACCTATAACATTATCAACAATAAAAATGTATTTAACATAATTTGTTTTAAAGTAGAGCAAATGGAAATAAGGAGTATGTACTAGGCTATGATGGGGATGGAGGTTCCTCACAACTAAGTGAATTTTTCATCTAATGAGGAAATGGTCGTAGTTGGGGATTTCCCTTATAGAGTGTCTGTAAATGCAGCACCTTAAAATGATAACCACTGAACCTCCCTTCCATTCCTCTGTAGTGAAAACACTGTTCAACCCAGCTCCCGCCACTGCTGACCTGGACCCCCAGTTCTACATCTTCTCAGATGTGTTCTGCTGCAATGAGACGGAGGTAGGACGGACGGTTGTGCGCATTCCAGGAGAAGCCAAAGACTCTCACGCTAGCGGATGGGGCAGAGAAGCAGGGCTAACCACATCGCTTTGATTGCGTGTGAACTGGGCCGGTGAAAACTGCCTTTCCAGCTGATGGATGTGGAGAAAGGATATGAATGAGTCCTGTGGGACGGAGGAAGTGGGGGACTCCCTGAGTCATCCCCATAACCTGACACTGATCAAACCTCAGCTGACGTAGTGCCCTGCCTGCCCTCGCACTATTGCTGTTTTGTTTTCCTTTTGAATTATTCCGTATTCTGTGGACTAATTCGTATTAGAGTTGCCTGAGTGAACAAATAAAAATATAGGATGCCCGGTTAAGTCTGAATTTCAGAGGAGCAACAAGTAATATATGAAGTGTACTGACACTTTACAGTGATTTGTTGTCTATCTGAAATTCACACTTAACTGGCACCTAGCAACCCTGACAACAGGCAACCCCTGGTGCATTTGCTGCTCTCTAGTGTGAAGACCCTGTGACTGCACTGGGGACAGACAGGTTTTCCATCAATGCCATGGGAAGACCTTGGGGCCACCCCATGAGGGGATCCCCCTCTCAGTAGAGCTGAGGGTCATAGTTACAGATCTGCAATAAATATCTATCAATGTATTCACACTGGGCCTCTCATTCTAAAGCATTTTAGGAAGATAATTTTAATACCCCTACCTTTCGTAGTTACATAGTTTTAGACTAGAGCTCTCTACCACCGTTGGGAGGCAGGACATACCATACAATGCAACATGCAGAGAGACCAAGTTCGTAACTAATAAACCGTACTGTCATTTTCCATTTGGTTTGAAGGCTGAATGACAGTTTCTAGGATTTGCCTTTCGGTTAATTCTTAAAATATCAAGTAAACAAGAAAGAAGACTGCCACAGGGAGACTAATTTTAACAACCACAATACCCTGTGCAATATTTTTGAGCAACCACCGCAGCCAGGCCTTGTACGAGGTGAAAGGAATTGTGGGAGATAGCGGCCGTTGCACAAGAAGCGGTTTACATTGCCCGCAACTGCCAAACTGCCTTTGATTTCCCTGCTAGATGCTTGCAGAGCGCTGTGTTCTTCAAACACTAATCACAGCTCCAATGACTAGCACTTGTGTCTTCCCTATTAAATGATTAGCCCTGTGAGGAATGGCTATCTCTATGTGTATAGTTATCTACTGCTGCATAATAAGTTACCCCGAAATTTAGCAGTTTACAACAACAGTAATTATTTATCGCCCCTCGCGGGTCCTGTGCATCAGGAATTGGCACGGGGCACAGCACGGCTTGTCTCTCCTCCACAGTGTACGGGGCCTGGAAGACTCGCAGGCTGAGCGCTGGAATCAGCTCAAACCTCCTTCACTCACGTGCTTGTGGTCTGATGCCGGCTCTTGGCCGGAACACGCACGCGTGGCTTCTCCCTGCGGCCTGGGCTTCCTCACAATATAGAAGCTGGGTTTCAAGATGGGGGTGGAGGTGGGGGGAGAGAGAGGCAGAGGGCGAGAGGGAGAGGTGAAGATCCATGAAAACCTTACAGAAACAGAAAAGGAAGTGGCCTCAAAGCATAACTGAGTCAGACTGAGAGGCTCTATGGGGAAAAAAGATGGTAAGGGAGGACATGTTCAAGTTCATGAAGCCTGCGCTGCTAGGGAAGTGAGCCCAGAGTGGACAGACACCGTGGGGTGATTTACAGGCAACAAAAAGGGTTAAGCTGGGCATGACTAAAGCAGGCACCGGAAGGGACAGAAATGTCCTTCGGAAGAGGTAGTACCTGTTTAAATTGTAACACAGAGAGACAGAATTTGGTTATAAACTGTTTGAGTCAAAAAATACAATCCAGTGGTTTTTCAACCACCTATTTAGAGATGCTGAAAGATGAGGAAACAGGGCCCAGCCCTTCACACCAACTTTAGCCAGAGACCTTTTATATCCAGAGAGAAGTACTGATCAATTTATAGCACACACACACACACACACACACACTTTTATAAATCCTGCATGACTGGGAAAGGCCAGAGCTGGAAAGCAGGGGAGACCGGAATGTCATGGCATTGCTTTTTCTGCTGCATAGCGGTGTCCCTCCTGCTCCGCCTCCCTCTTCTCCAGCAAAAGCAAAGCAGTGAGTGGTGCGTAAGCGTGGAAGGCTGTAACTGGTCATACGAGAAAGGCGCGTGGCCCAAGAGAGGCCTAGAGGAATTACATCCTTACCTGTGACGTTTGCAGGTAGGATTTCTATCATCAGAATCATTGGCACTTGCCCCTTCCCCTGTCCCTCCTCCTTTCCTTTCTTTGTTTTTTAGGATTCTTTGTTCCCCTGCCTCTTTACTAGGAAAAGTATTGTACATACACACAGAAAAGCTGAAAGAGCTTTGACACAGTGAATACTCCTACGCCCTCCACCTAAAGTTTCGGTCCTAAGCTGTTGTGTAACATTTTGCTAATTTTATTTTGCCGAGCCAGAGTCTGTCCAAATTCTCGACTGTAGTGGTTGTTATGCAAAATAAGGGAGACAGATTCTAGAAACGCGAGTCTCCTGTGGAAGTGGGCCCAGTCCGCCCTCCTCACCACTGTCTCCTTCCACCTCGTGTGTTCCAGGCGGAGATCCTCACCGGCCTGGCGGTCAGCAGCCCCGAGGACGCGGGGAAGGCAGCGCAGGTGCTCCTGGAAAGGGGCTGCAGCGTGGCGATCGTCACCTTGGGCGCTGCAGGGTGTGTGCTGCTGTCCCAGGAAGAGCCCGTCCCGAAGCACATTCCCACGGAGAAGGTCAAGGCTGTGGATACCACGGTAGGCGCTGACTTTCACAATCGTCTCTGGCCCCTGAAGGCGCGTTTAGTTACTAACGTAGAGCACTGCACCTTCTGCATATATATAAAGTAACGGCTCCAGGAGCTGATGTGGTAGAAGAGGAAAACAACCGGGCAGCAGGACCTTAATCCTAACCCCTTTCTAGCCAACTGTAGAACTTTCTACAAGTCTCTTAAGCTCTCCGAGCCTCAGTTTTCTCATCCATAACATTGGAACGCCAGTAAAATTATACCTGTATTACCTATATTCGTTTATGTTTTCAGTAAAGTATTTCCTGAATATCTATTATATGCCAGCACAGTTAGGTGCCAGGGCTATAAAGATGAACATGACAGTCTGTGGCATCAGGGGCTTAGGTTTTAGACAGTAAGACACTGGGTCTTACAAGCTTCGCGTGGGAGGAGACAGCAAGGAGCACTGGCCAGCAGGGCTCATTCTTTCAGCCAACAAGTAGTAACAGCCATCACGTGCCACGTGCTTCTGTGTCTCTTTTGCATACGTCTCATCTAATCTTTGCAAGAATGATAGGAGGTAGGTACGGCCATTCTCCTCGTTTTACAGATCTAGAGGTGTGCTCAGGATCATAATGCTGGTAAGTCACAGAGCTGAGGGTTCAATGCTAGGCCTGTGGGCACTCCACTACACTTTGTGTGCAAGGCGCTGTAGTAAAGTTGGAGGTTTCACAGGCACATACGTACTCTGTTTCAACTACACAAATTTCATGCCTTGGTAGCATCAAAGCATCCATAAACAACTCTGTATACTATCAGAATTAGGTTGGTATCTCTATATATAAAAGCCTAAGCTACCATTCAACCAGTAGCTATGATGCACACTGACCACTAGGGGGCAGAGACTCAATGCACAGGCATGGAAACATGGAACATATTGATGAATCTCAGAGGGAAAGGGGCAGAGGGAAGGGTGGGAAGGAGATTAACCAAAAAGCTTATATGCATACTAGAGGCCCAGTGAATGATTCATGCACTGGTGGGGTCCCTCAGCCTGGCCTGTGGGGACTGGGCCGAAACCAGCAGTCCAACATTCCCCAAGGGGTCCCGGATTGCGAGAGGGCTTAATGCTTGGGGGCAGGAGATAGAAAATGGGATCAGGAAGGTCGGGGCACTGAATCAGAATCAACAAGTCTTTCCTATAAAGGGCTGGATAGTAAAGCAAGCCAGGCCTAGGGACACCACCGGTGCACAAATATGTGCACCGGGCCTCTAGTTTAGTTATAACTGGATTATTTTAAGTCATGGTGTTAGCTGGAATCACCAATGCAAGCACTAGGACAAGAACTAAAATAACAAAAAATAATAATAAAAACATGCTAAAATAAAGAATAAAATTAAAACTAGAAAATGTCTAACACAAAAGATGCGGTAAAACAGAAACAGAGGAATGAAGAAGCTACTGTAGAAGATAAGCTCTTGTAAGCTGACGGATAAAACTGAGAGTGAAAGATACGGGATCTAGAAACAGGCAATGCAATATAGGAGAGCAGTGCAGTCAGGGGTAGTGAAGGAAAGTTCCAGGAGGCAACTGTGCAGCGAGCTCAGAGCCATTCAGTCCAGAAGAAGACTCCAGGAGGAATGTCTCCCAGAAAAGAAAAAAAAAGGAAAAGAAAGAAACAGTGAAATAGCCATATATTTGAAGATGCCCAGAATTGAGGCTGAACTAGTAAGTTACTATGTAGAAAACTGAGGACATTTTTTAAATTTTTTCCTCTAGGTTATCTGGAGTCTAAGGGGGAAAGTATGATTAAGCAAATCTTAGCATACTACATGATTATTAATTCATAGTCATAACAGTATAAGTTCCAATTATTGATTTAACTAAAAAGGGATATTATAATCATCTTGTGAAGATTGAAGGAAAAAGTGTGTATTTGTATGCACATGGGGGAAGATAAGGAAACTAAATGCTCATCTTCCACAGTTGGAATTCAAGAGATAATATCTAAAACTGATTTTCAAAATAGCGGTAGAATGCACATTACCAGAAATAGAAGAAACCACTAAAAGAATTTAAAGTATTTGCCTAGTGACAACGGTTGTGGAGAGAGATGGAGCACTTATACTGTAAGTCTTATCTTTTTAAACTGTGTCTGTGGGTGGCTCTGATTCTTTTTAAGTGACAAAACACGATGAGATACGTTTCATACCCACTGGGCTGGCTATAATCAAAAATAGATAACAACAAGTGCTGACCAGCCTGTGGAGAAATCGGAACCCTCGAGCAATGCCGGTAGGAATGTAAAATGGTGTGGCCACTATGGCAGAGAGTCTGGAAAAGCTCCAAGAAGTTAAACTTGGAGTTAGTTGCAATATGACCCAGCAGTTCTACTCCTAGCCATATACCCAAGAGAAACGAAAACATATGCCCACACAAGAACTTACACACGAACATTCATAGCAGCATTATTCATAACAGCCCAAACCTGGAAACAACCCAAATTTTCATCAGCAGATGAATGAATAAACAAATTGTGGTAAATACACTGTGGGAGGAGTAAGAAAATTTCTTTTACCCTTCTAGGTTCTTCTGGCTGCTCTAATAATTCAATCAACATGAGACAAAGTAATAAAAGAAAATAACCAAAATTAATTACATATGTATGGGAACCCCACATACATGAGTCAGAGATGCCCATATACATGAGAGGTTCTGAGACAGAGGATCTGAGGTACACACAAGCTAAGAATGAGGGGGCACCTTGGGGGCTTCAGAGGGGAGGAAGGCTATTCGCAGGAGGTTAAGAGCAATATATGTTCAGTAATTAGATGCTTGTCCAAATACCAAAGGTTTTTTTTTGTTGTTGTTTTTGTTTTTTTGGTAATAGCTCTTAGGATGGGCAAGGCCCCAAATTTAAATTCTTTAAGGAAGAGTAAAATTTTCTCACGAGCACACAGAGTCTTGATTGTCTTCGGCTTTGCCTGCCAAAGTGGCACATCTTGGGGAGGCCTATTCTGAACCCCTTTAATACATATAATAGAATGTTATTCAGCCATGGAAAGGAACACTGATGCATGCTATGGCACAGAGGAACATCCAACACTATACTACGTAAACAAAGCCAGACAAAAAGGGCCACATATAAAGTATATGCTTCCATTTACATGAAATATCCAGAATAGGTAAATCTACAGAAACAAAGTAAGATGACCGTTGGCAGAAATGGGGAGAGGGGATAATGGGAAGTGATGCTAATGAGTACAGGGTTCCTCTTTGGGGTGATGAAAACGTCCTGGAATGGTGATGGTTGCACAACCTTGTGGATACACTTAAAAACCACTGAATTGTGTGCTTTTAAAAGGTGGCTTTTATGGTACGTGACTATCTCAGTGCAGAAAACAAAGGTCTAAAAGTAACAAAACGATCCACGTAAGGCACCTCACTGAAGAGTGGGTACTCTGTGCTGAGGGATCTTCCGTGTGATGACTCTACTGAACCTACCTGAATGGGTGGGCGGGCTGGCGCTCACCGTCCCCAGGAGAGCGGAGGTGACACAGGAACCGAGGGTAGCTATTTTCTGGGTGCGGAATCTCCCTCGGCGTTTTCATGCTATCTTTGTCCTCTCATCCGGCACTCTCATTATTGAAATTCTTGCCTGTTCCGCACACAACTGTCCCGCTTCTTCCTAAGTCTGAAAAGGAGATAATTGACGTGGTGAGGTGAGAACTCCCGGGGAGGCATTTTCTTCTGAGCAAATGGGCTCCTTCACTCTCCTGTCAGGAGGGTGTGACCTGCTCTCAGTGGGTTTGTAACCTTTTCGGTTTTCCTCTCCTCCTAATCCCTCTCATGTATGTGGGGATCTCTGAATCATGTATGTGGGGTTCCCATACATATGTAATTAATTTTGGTTATTTTCTCTTATTACTCTGTCTCATGTTGATTGAATTATTAGAGCAGCCAGAAGAACCTAGAAGGGTAAAAGAAATTTTCTTACTCCTCCCACAGTGTATTTACCACAATTTGTTATATACACACTTTTTTAAAAATCATGTTGTGCAACCTAAATAGATAAAATTTTTAAAAATATTTTTATTGATTTCAGAGACAAAGGGAGAGGGAAAGAGAGAGAGAAACATCAATGATGAGAGAGAATCATTGTTCCATTTCCTCCTGAATGCCCCCTACTGGGGTCGAGACCACAACCCAGGCCTGTGCTCTGAGCAGGAATCTAACCAGCCACCTCCTGGTTCATAGGTAGACACTCAGCCGCTGAGCCATGCCGGCCAGGCACTTTTTGTTTGCGAATCATACCTCAGCAGAGCTGGAAAACATTAAATAAGTAAGTCCATCCGGATGGGGTGACAGTGGGAGCACCTGGTTGGCACCCTGTCCACTTGAGACGGGCGGCCTGCCCCGGAAGGAGCCAGTTCCCGTTCTCCATCGGCCTTCTGCGGACTGCCTGCCGTACTCAGTGTGCCTCGGCGTTAATAGTTGGATGCATCGCTTCTATTTTTATGTTTCCTGTGTGCCAGAGTGTGATGGTGGCAGTAGCTGCAGATGTCCTCCGCTCAGTTTGGAAGACATGACAGATGTGTCTCTTCCCATCTCTATGTTGTCTGAATCTCAGCCTCAAAATGACATGGCACTCATGTCACCCCAGTCCTTCCACCCTGAAGGGTGGGGGCTCTGACATCCTGTGTTCACGGCTGCACAGAATAATCACTTCATCGTCAGAGCTACACACATTTAAGCATGGTAATATTTTAAGATCAGCCTGCTAGTGTGATATAATATGCTGTAACATTAATTATCCTTGGCCTATAGGCTCTATAATATTCCTTATATATAAACTAGAGGCCCAGTGCACAAAATTTGTATGCTAGGCGGGGGCAAGGGAGAGAACTCTCATCCCAGCCTGCGCCTTCTAGAAGTCTGAGAGCCCTCAAGGGTATGTTCGACTGTAGGGGAGGCAGGAGAGGCTCCTGTCACCACCACTGCACTCGCCAGCCCTGAGTCCAGCTTCTGCAAGAAGCAGCTCCTGCACTGAGCATCTGCCCCCTGATGATCAGTGAACATCATAGCAACCAGTTGTTCCATCATTTGGTCAATTTGCATATTACCTCTTTATTAGAGAGGTATGCTTTTCTACATGTAATTGGTTATGTCCTAGAATATATAGAGACTCTCTGATTTTAAGAATTTCACCCACAGGCTAAATCTGCCTTCTCAAGAATCACTCGTTTTATAATAAATCATCATAGTTTACAATAAATACTAATAAGTAAGCTGAGAGTGATCAAAAACCAGGGGCATGGGGGATTCTCTTACTTATTCTTTATTTCCCTTTCTTTCTATTATATTTGAGCCCTGTAGTATTCACAGTAGCTAGTGAGGTACTAGCTGCATAAATGACCCCAAGAGACAACTCGGGGCTTGAGACTCAGCTCTAAAGTGGAGATTGCACCAGTAGGAAGCAGAAACAGTTTCTGTTAAGTTGGCATGGAGGCACTCCTGAGGGTGGAGACTGCTGGGGCTGATGGGTTCCCCAGTGCTTTCCAAGGTCACTTCTCCTTGCATTCCCTGCACCCTGAGTTCTGGCCTGCAGGCCTCTGAGGTGCTGTAAGGATAGGTTCCTGTTAATCCGCCTGCAGGCCTGGAGAAGGGGCCTCTGAATGAAACCTGCTTGGCCAACACCTTGACCTTGGACTTGCAGCCTCCAGACTGTGAGAAATATATTTCTGTTGGTTAAGCCACCCAGTCTGTGGCATTTTGTTATGGTGGCTCAATCAGACTAATGTACCCAAGAAAATAAATAAATGTTTTTCTGAAGTGACCTAAAGTGATTACTGAAAAATCAGCTGTTCTGCAAGGAGAAAATAATCTAATGTGAACTCACCGGATCAGCCGAAACCACCTTTTGGTGAAACATTCGGAGAGTTTTGCATACGGTTTAACTGAAATCATCGGTCCCAGTGGGAAGGGCAGGTGACGGCCTGAGTTCTCCACCTGACTCAGCCATAACTAGCGGGCTGCTGTGGGCAGGCACTCAGTATGGTTGAGGCTCGGGTTGTGCACCCAAACGTGCTGTGTCTAGCATGGGTGATCTTGGAGGCATCTTTGACCTCTAAAATCCTGGTTCTTGCAGACTCTTAGAAACGAGGACCCTCTAACTAATAATGAAAAGCAGGCACTATTCTGTGCCCGGCACTAGGCTGGACTTTATGCATTATCTCACATGTTCATAACCACCCAGCAAGATGGGCTTCGTGCCCATTGAGGAGAGGGTGAAACAGTGCCCCCAGAGGTAAATAACCTGCGCAGAGACATACAGCCAGAAAGTAGGCAGAGCCAGGAATGGATTTCAGATCTGTCTGTCTGTCTGTACACCCGATTTTAACACCCCTATACCCTCTACCTACCACTCTGCCTCTTGACTTGGAGGCAATCTGCCTAGCCTTCAATCTCTCCCTTTTGGGCTTCCCGCACTGACTTTCCTTGTCACTTGTCACGATAGAGGCTTTTATAATCGCTTCATTTATCTCGATCTTCAGAAGCTGCCAGATCTGGCAAAGGCATTGCTTGCTCTGTGCAGTACAGTGCAGCCTCACTTAACCCATGCATCGCCCTAAAAATAGTGGTAGGCACACATAAGCCCTCGGTACGTGTTGTTTCTCATTAGTAAGCCGCTATGTGTCCGATGGTTCACTTTCCCTGGATCTCTTGGGAGTACCAGGCAGCATGTAGCAGGAGCTTGCGTCCCTCTCCACTGTGCAGAGTGGCTACGACTTTGGCTGTCTGCCTCACTGGAGGGAAACCCAGGTCCCACTCCCATTATATAGGCCCAGGAGCTGAACTGTGTGGACAGAGTGTGTCAGGATCGGGCCAGGCCAGATATCACAGGGTGTGGCAAAGGTCACGCTCATTCATTCTTGTCACTGAATGACCAAACCTGAAGGAGAGGTGCAGCACTCTTAGAGACCACCCCAAAATCATCCTTTCACTAAACCTCTCTAACCGGGGCCTGACATGCTGACTAGAGAGGCTGCGGGGAAGGTAACTCCTCTTTCCTTAGCATTCCCAAACTACCCCTGTCGTCTAAGGAAAGAAAAAAACACTCCTTCCCTGCCTCGCAAACTCCTAGCCATCCCGAGGGTCCAGCTCAAAGTTTAATGATCAATACGATGCTTGGCATATATTAACTGGCCCTCCTGAAATAACGAAAGTCTTAGTTCCCTCTGAGAAACTTAACTAGTGTGTGTGTGTGTGTGTGAGAGAGAGAGACAGAGAGAGAGAGAGAGAGAGAGAGAGAGAGAGAGAGAGAGAGAGAGAGAGAGAGAGAGA
>PVJN01005940.1:0-78527 GCA_004026805.1 Lasiurus borealis | reverse complement strand
CTTATTTCACTTAGCATAAGGCTCTCCAGTTCCATCCAGGTTGCTGCAAATGGTAAGAATTACTTCTTTTTAATGGCAGCATAGTACTGTATTCCATTTTGTAGATGTACCATACTTTTCTGATCCAGTCATCTGCTGATGGGCACCTAGGCTGTTTCCAAATCTTAGCTATTGTAAATTGTGCTGCTATGAACATAGGGGTGCATAAATTGTTTCTGATTGGAATTTCTAGTTTCTTAGGATATACTCCTAGGAGAGGGATTACTGGGTCAAATGGGAGTTCCATTTTTAGTTTTTTGAGGAAACTCCATACTGTTCTCCACAGTGGCTGCATCAGTCTGCATTCCCAGCAGCAGTGCAAGAGGGTTCCTTTTTGTCCACATCCTCGCCAACACTTGTCCTTCATTGATTTGTTGATTATAGACATCCATACAGTTATGAGATGGTACTGCATTGTTGTTTTGATTTACATCTCAGATAATTAGTAATTTTGAGCATGTTTTCATGTGTCTCTTGGCCTTCCTTCTGTCATCTTTTGAAAGGATAATATTTAGGTCTGTTGCCCATTTTTTTTTATTGGATCATATATCTTTCTTTTATTAATTTGTATAAGTTGCCTGTAGATGTTGGAGATTAAACCCTTATTAGTGATAACAATTGCAAATATCTTCTCCCATATAGTGGGCTTTCTTCTTGTTTTGTTGATGGTTTATTTTGCTGTGAAAAAAAGGTTTTTATTTTGATATAGTCCCATTTGTTTATTTTCTCCTTAGCTTCCATTGTCCTAGGAGCGGTATCGGTGAAGAAGTTCCTTCAGCATATGTCTGAGACTTTGTTCCTTGTGGATTTCTTTAGTATTTTTATGGCTTACCATCATGTTTAAGTCCTGTATCCATTTTGAGTTTATTTTTGTGTATGGTGTAAGCTGGTGGTCTAGTTTCATTTTTTTTTTTTTGCATGTATCTGTCCAATTTTATCAACACCATTAATTGAAGAGACTGTCTTAACTCCATACTATGTTTATCCCTCCTTTGTCAAATATTAATTGAGCATAGTGGTTTGGGTTGATTATCAGGATTCTCCATTCTTTTTCACTGATCTATATTTCTGTTCTTATGCCAGTACCAGGCTGTTTTGAGAACAGTAGCTTGAAATCTGGTATTGAGATCCCAGCTACTTTATTCTTCTATCTCAGGATTGCTGTGGTTATTCGGGGTCTTTTTTTATTCCGGATGAATTTTGGAAAGTTCATTCTAGGTCTTGAAATATGCTATTGGTGTTTTAATGGAGAGTGCACTGAATCTATAGATTGCTTTGAGTAATATGAACATTTTAATGATGTTGATTCTCCCAATCAATGAACATGGTATGTTCTTCCATCTGTTTCCGTCTTCTTCTATCTCTTTTTTTCTGTGTCCTGTAGTATTCCGCATATAGGTCATTTACCTCCTTAGTTAAGTTTATTCCTAGGTATCTTCATTTTTTTGGTGTGATGGTAAATGGGATTGCTTTTTTAGTCTCTATTTCTGTAAGTTCACTATTGGTGTACAGAAATGCCATAGATTTCTTGGTGTTAATTTTGTATCCTGCTATATTGCCAAATTCATTTATTAAGTCAATTACTGTTTTGATGGAGTCTTTTGATTTTTTATGTACAATATCATGGCATCTACAAAGGAGGACAGGATTACTTCTTTTCCAATTTGGATGCCTTTTATTTCTTCTTCTTGTATAATTGCAATGGCTAATACTTCCAATACTATGTCAAACAGGAGTGGTGAGAGTGAGCAACCCTGTCTTATTCCTGTTCTTAAGGGAAATGGTTTTGATTTTTGCCAATTAAGTATGATGTTTGCTGTTCATATATGGCTTTTATGATGTTGAGGTATGATCCTTCTATTCCCACCTTGCTAAGAGTTTTTAGCAAGAAAGAATGTTGGATTTTGTTAAATGCTTTTACTGCATCAATTCTTATGACTATGTGATTTTTATCTCTCAATTTCTTTATGTGATATATCATGTTTATTGATTTGTGAATATGGTACCAATCTTGCATTGCTGGAATAAATCCTACTTTATCATGGTGTATGATCTTTCTGATGTATTGCTGGATCCTATTTGCTAGAATTTTGTTGAGGATTTTGGCATCTATGTTCATGAGGGATATTAGCCTGTAATTCTCTTTCATTGTGTTGTCTTTATCTGTTTTTGGTATTAGGGTGATGCTGGCTTCATATAATGAGTTTGGAAGTGTTCCTTCCTCTTGAAATTTTTGGAATAGTATGAGGAGGATAGGTGTTATTTCTTCCTTGAATGTTTGGTAAAACTCCCACTGTGAAGCCATCTAGTCCTGGGCTTTTGTTTGCTGGAAGCTTTTTGATGACTGCTTCAATTTCTTCCATAATTATTGGCCTATTGAGATGTTTAGATTCTTCCTGATTGAGTTTTGGAAGGTTATATTTTTTTAAGAATATTTCCATTTCCTCCAGGTTGTACTTTTTTTTTTTGATATAGAGTTGTTCATCCTATGTTTTAACAATCTTTTGTATTTCAGACGGGTCTATAGTTATTTCACCTCTTTCATTTCTGATTTTGCTTGTTTGGATCCTCTCTGTTTGCTTCTTGGTGAGCGTGGCTAGAGGTTCATCAATCTTGTTTATCCTTTCAAAGAACCAGCTTTTGGTTTTGTTGATCCCTTATAGTGTTTCTTTGGTCTCCAAGTTGTTTATCTCCGCTCTGATCTTCACTATTTCCTTCCTTCTGCTTACACTGGGCTATTCCTGTTTCTGTCTTTCTAAATCTTTGAGTTGTAGGGTTAGGTAATTTATTGCAATTGATTCTTGTTTTTTTGCAGTAGGGATGTACATCTACGAACTTCCCTCTCAAGACTGCTTTCACTGTGTCTGATAAATTTTTTATTGCTGTGTTTTCATTGTCATTTGTTGCCCTGATGTTCTTTTTTTCTTTCTTGATCTCTCTGGTAGCCTAGTCATTGTTTAATCGCATGCTTTTTGTCTCCATTTGTATAATTTCTTTTATTAATGTGTTACATGTATACATATCTTCCCATTGCCCCCTGGCCCTTCTAGGCATACCTTAACCCCTCAGGATTATGTTCATTGGCTATGCTTATATGGATGCATACAAGTCCTTTGGTTGATCTCTAACCTACCCCACTGCTCCTTAATCTTCCTGCTATAATTTGACAGTCTGTTTGATGCTTTACTGTCTCTGTATCTATCCTTTTGTTCATCAGTTTATAATGTTCTTTATTATCTACAAATGAGTGAGATCATGTGGTGTTTCTCCTTCAGTAACTGGCTTATTTCACTTAGCGTAAGGCTCTCCAATTCCATCCAGGTTGCTGCAAATGGTAAGAATCTCTTATATTTTATGGCAGCATAGAATTCCATTGTGTAGATGTACCATAGTTTTCTGATCGACTCATCTGCTGACGGGCACCTAAGATGTTTCCAAATGATAGCTATTGAAAATTGTGCTGCTATGAACATAGGGGTGCATAAATCCTTTCTGATTGGTATTTCTAGTTTCTGAGGATATATTCCTAAAAGTGAGACTGCTTGGTCAAATGGGAGTTCCATTTTTAGTTTTTTGAGGAAACGCCATACTGTTCTCCACAGTGGTTGCACCAGTCTGCATTCCCACCAAGAGTGCACAAGGGTTCCTTTTTCTGCATCCTTGCCAACACTTGTCATTTGTTGATTTGTTGATGATTGCCATTCTGACTGATGTGACATGGTATCACATGGTAGGTTTATTTGTGTCTCTCGGATAATTAGGGACTTTGAACATGTTTTCATGTGTCTCTTGGCCTTCTTCCTGTCCTCTTTTGAAAAGGTTCTATTTAGGTCTGTTGCCCATTTTTTTAATTAGATCATTTATTTTACTAAGGTGTATAAGTTGGCTGTAGATGTTGGAGATTAAACCTTTATCAGCAATAACATTTATAAATATGTTCTCCCATACAGTGGGCTTTCTGTTGTTTTGTTGATGTTTTCTTTGCTGTGCAAAAGCTTTTTATTTTGATGTAGTCCCATTTGATTATTTTTTCTTTAGGTTTCATTGCCCTTGGAGCAGTATCAGTGAAGAAGTTCTTTCTGCATGTGTCTGAGATTGTGCTGCCTGTAGATTCCTCTAGTATTTTTATGGTTTCCCATATTATGTTTCAGGCGTTTATCCATTTTGAGTTTATTTTTGTATTTGGTGTAGGTTGGTGGTCCAGTTTCATTTTTTTGCTTGTATCTGTCCAATTTTCCCAACACCATTTATTGAAGAGGCTGTCTTGACTCCATTGTATGTTCATGAATCCTTTGTCAAATATTAATTGAGCATAGTGGTTTGGGTGGATATCTAGATTCCCTATTCTATTCTATTGGTCTATAAGTCTGTTCTTGTGCCAGTACCAGGCTGTTTTGAGAACAGTTGCTTTGTAATATAGCATGCAATCTGGTATTGAGATCCCACCTACTTTATTCTTCTTTCTCGGGATTGCTGTAGCTATTCAGGGTCTTTTTTTATTCCTGATGAATATGTGAAGAAGTCTTTCTAGGTCTGTGAAATATGTTGTTGGCATGTTAATGGGGAGTGCATTGAATCTATAGATTGCTTTGGGTAGTATGGACATTTTAATGATGTTGATTCTCCAAATCCATGAGCATGGTATGCTCTTCCATCTGTTTATTTCTTCCTCTATCTCTTTTTTCAGTTTCCTGTAGTTTTCTGCATGTAGGTCTTTTATCTCCTTAGTTAAGTTTATTCCTAGGGATCTTAATTTTTTTGGTGCAATGGTAAATGTGATTGCTTTTTGAGTCTCCCTTTCTGTAATTTCACTATTAGTGTATAGAAATGCCACAGATTACTTGGCATTAATTTTGTATCCTGCTACATTGCCAAATTCATTTCTGAAGTCTATTAGTTTTTGGATAGAATCCTTTGGGTTTTTATGTACAGTATCATGTCATCTGCAAATAATGATAGCTTTATGTCTTCTTTTCAAATTTGGATGCCTTTTATTTCTTCTTGTCTAATTGCAATGGCTTATACTTCCTGTACTATGTTGAACAGGAGTGGTGAGAGTGGGCATCCCTGTCTTGTTCCTGTTCTTAGGAGAAATGGTTTTAATTTTTGCCCATTGAGTATGATGTTAGCTGTGGGTTTATCATATATGGCTTTTATGATGTTGAGGTACGCTCCTTCTATTCCCACCTTGCTAAGAGTTTTTAGCAAGAAAGGGTGTTGGATTTTGTCAAATCATTTTTCTGCATCAATTGATAAGACTATGTGATTATCTCTCAATTTGTTTATGTGATGTATCACATTTATTGATTTGCGAATATTGTACCATCCTTGCATTCCTGGGATAAATCCTACTTGGTCATAATGTATGATCTTTCTGATGTACTGCTGGATCCAATTTGTTAGAATATCATTGAGGATTTTGACATTTATGTTCATGAGAGATATTGGTTTATAATTCTCTTTCCTTGTGTTGTCTTTATCTGGTTTTGGTATTAGGATGATACTGGCTTCATAAAAGGCATTTGGAAGTATTCCTTCTTCTTGAATATTTTTAAATAGTCTGAGGAGGATAGGTTTTAATTCTTCCTTGAATGTTTGGTAAAACTCTCCTGTGTAACCATCTGGTCCCAGGCTTTTTTTTGCTGGAAGCTTTTTGATGACTGCTTCAATTTTTCCATAGTTATTGGACTATTAAAATGTTTAGATTCTTCCTGATTGAGTTTTGGAAGGTTATAATTTTCTAGGAATATGTCCATTTCCTGCAGGTTGTCCAATTTTTTTGGAATAGAGTTGTTTCTATTATTTTTTAACAATCCTTTATATTTTGGTGGGGTCTGTTGTTATTTCTCCTCTTTCAGTTCTGATTTTGTTTATTTGGGTCTTCTCTCTTTGCTTCTCTGTGAGCCTGGCTAGAGGTCCATTGATCTTGTTTATCCTTTCAAAAAACCAGCTCTTGGTTTTGTTGATCCTTTATCGTGTTTCTTTGGTCTCCATGTTGTTTATCTCCACTCTGATCGTTACTATTTCCTTCCTTCTGCTTACACTAGGCTTTTCTTGTCGCTCTCTTTCTAGCTCTTTGAGTTGTAGGGTTAGGTAATTTTTTACCACTGTTTCCTGTTTTGTTTTTTTTTTTGTTTTTTTTTTTTGCAGTAAGCTTGTAGAGCAATGAACTTCCCTCTTAAGACTGCTTTCACTCTGTCCCATAAATTTTGTATTGTTATGTTGTCACTGTCATTTGTTGCCATGATATTTTTTATTTTTTCCTTGATCTCTCTCGTTACCCAGTAATTGTTTAATAGCATGCTGTTTAGTCTCCATGTGTTTGATTTCTTTATATTGTTTTTATTGTATTTGATTTCCAGTTTTATGCCACTGTGATCTGAGAAAATACTTGATATGATTTTTCTCTTCTTTAATTTGAAGAGACTTTACCTATGACCTAACATATGGTCTATCTTTGAAAATGACCCATGTGCACTGAAGAAGAATGTATATACTGTGCCTTTGGGGTGATATGTTCTGAAGATGTCAATTAATTCCCTCTGGTCTAGTGAGTCATTTAGGATTGATGTTTTTTTGCTGATTTTTTGTTTAGGAAATTTGTCTAGTCATGAAAGTAGGATATTAAAGTCTCCTACTATGATTGTATTGCTGTCAATCTCTCCATTAATATCCTCCAGGGATTTTTTTATGTATTTAGATGCTCCTGAATTGGGTGTGTATATGTTTACCACAGTTATTTCTTCTTGTTGGATTGTTCCCTTTAGTATTATGAAGTGCCCTTCCTTATCTCTTGTTATGTCCTTCACTTTGAGATCCAGTTTGTCAGATATAAGTATTGTAACCCCAGCTTTTTTTTTTTCATTTCTATTTGTCTGAAACACCATCTTCCATCTCTTCACCCTCAGTCTGTGTGCATCTCTTTTTCTCAGGTGGGTTACTTGTAGACAGCAGATATATGGATCATGTTTTCTTATCCCATCAGTTACCCTATGTCTTTTGATTGGAGCATTTAGTTCCTTTACATTTAAAGTTATTATTGATAGGTACTTACCTGTCACTATTTTTATTCGTTACCCCTGTGTTCCTTTTTCGCTTCCTATTTCTTTTTTTACAACAGATCCTTTAACATTTCTTACATTGTTGGTTTGGTGGTAATAAATTCCCTTAGTCTTTTTTTTGGTCTGTGAAGCTCCTAATTTTATCTTCATTTTTTATGGGAAGTCTTACTGGGTACAGTATTCTTGGATTCAGACTCTTCCTTTGCATGACTTTATATATTTCATTCCATTCCCTTCTGGCCTGATGAGTTTCTGTTGAGCAATCTGTTGCTAGTTATGGGGATTCCTTTGTAGGTAACTTTCTGTTTCTCTCTGGCCGATTTTAAGATTCTTATTTTGTCGTTGGTGTTTGCCAATTTAATTAAAATATGCCTTGGTATTGTTTTTTGGTCATTCATTTTGCTTGGGACTCTGTAAGCTTCTTGGATTTGTGTGTTGTTGTTTTTTTCTTTCCTATATCAGGGAAGTTTTTTGTCATTATTTCTTCAAACAGGTTTTCTATTCCTTGCTCAGTTTCCACTCTCTCTGGAACCCCAATTATGTGCATGTTGTTTGTTTTGTGTTATCCCAAAGTTCCCGTAGGCTCTCCTCTTGCTTTTTAATTGTTTTGTAGAAGCTGCTCTACTTGGGTATTTTTTCGTATTTTGTTTTTTTGCTCACTGATGTGGTCCTCTACTTCTAGTTTACTTTTGATGCTTTCTATTGAGTTCTTTACAGCAGTGATGTCATTTTTCACTTCTTGATTATGCTTAATTTCCTCTTGGTTCTTCTTCATTTCCCCTTCTCTCTTCTTCATTTCCTCTTGGCTCTTACTCATATTATTGATTTTCCATTCTTTTCAGCCACCTTATGACCATTTCTCTGAACTCTTTCTCTGGCTGGTTTATTTCTGCTTCTATTTTATTTACTTCGTTTTCTGGAGATACCTGCTTTTCTTTCATATGCAGTCTGTTTTTTCATCTTCCCATGGTCTTTCTTCTCCGGTTGTCTGATTATATATTTCTCTCCCCTTTCCATGTGGTGTATGGAGCTCCTCTGAATCCAAGTGCTTGCACTGATTGGAGAGTGGTGTTCTGGGTCTCCCAGCTCCATGTGTTTTATTTTATTTTTTTTGCATTCTTTTTATTGTAGTTGATTTCCATTTTTATGCCGCTTTTATCTAAGAAGATGCTTGATGTGATTTTCATATTGTTTATTTTTAGAGATTTAGCCTATAACCGAACATATTATCTATCTTTGAAAATAACCCTTGTGCACTTGAGAAGAATGTGTATTCTGTGGCTTTCGTGTGAAATGTTCTAAAGATGTCAATTAATATCATCTGGTCTAGTGAATCATTTAAGATTGCTGTTTCTGCTGATTTTTTTTATTTAAAGATTTGTACAATGTTGATAGTAGGGCATTAAAACCTCTTACTATTATTGTAATACTGTCAGTCTCCCCCTTGATATTCTCCAGGAGTTTTTTTTATGTATTTGGGTGCTCCTGTATTGGGTGCATATATCTTTAACAGAGTTATTTCTTATTGGATTGCCCCCTTTAATATTATGAAGTGGCCTTCCTTATATCTTGTTATGTCCTTCACTTTGATATCTAATTTGTAAAATATAAGTTTGGTACCCCAGCTCTTTTTTTTTCATTTCCATTCACCTTTTTCCATCCCATCATCTTCAGTCTGTGTGCATTTTTTTTTTTTCTGAGATGGGTTTCATGTAGATAGCAAATATATGGGTTGTCTTTTCTTATCCTAGCCATTACCTTGTGTCTTTTGATTGGGGCATTTAATCCATTTACATTTAAAGTTATTATTGATAGGTACTTATTTGTCACCATCGTCACCATTTTTATTCTTTACCTCTGGGTTCTTTCTTTTCTTCCTCTTTTTTTATTTTTTTACAGCAGAGCCTTTAGCGTTTCTTGCATTGCTGGTTGGGTGGTAATAAATTCCCTTAGTCCTTTTTTTGTCTGTGAAGCTCCTGATTTCACCTTGAATTTTGATTGGTAACCTTGCTGGGTACAGTATTCTTGGATTCCTTCCTTCCTTTGCTTGACTTTGTATATTTGATTCCATTCCCTTCTGGACTGCTCAGTTTCTGTTGAGAAATCAGTTGCTACTCTGATTGGGGTTACTTTGTAGATAACTTTCTGTCTCTCTTTGGTCACTTTTAAGATTCTTACTTTGTCATTGGTGTTTTCCAATTTAATTATAATGTGCCCTGGTGTCAGTATTTTGGGGTTCATTTTGCTTGGGACTCTGTGAGCTTCTTGGAATCGTGTGGGTTTTTTCCCCTATATCAGTTTTCTGTCATTATTTATTCAAACAGGTTTTCTACTCCTTGATTAGTTTACTCTCCTTCTGGCAACCCTATTATGAAGATGTTGTCTTATGTTGTGTTGTCCCAAAGTTCCCTTAGGCTCTCCTCCTGCTTTTTAATAATTTTTTTTTTCTGGAAGCTGCTCTACCTGGGCATTTTTTCCTACCTGGTCTTCTAGTGCACTGATGCAGTCCTCTGCTTCTTCTAGCCAACTCTTGATACTTTCAATTAAGTTATTTACAGCAGTGATGTCATTTTTTCATTTTTTCTTGTTTCTTCTTCATTTCCTCTTGGTTGTAACTCATATTTTCAAATTTATCCTCCATTCTTTCCAGCCACCTTATCACCATTTCTCTGAATTCTTTCTCTGGTAGCGTGCTTACCTCCATTTCATTTACTTCCTTTTCTGGTGATGTTTGCTTTTCTTTCATATGCAGGCTGTTTCTTTGTCTCACCATGGTTTCTCTTCTCTTGGTGTCTAGTTTTGTAGTTCTCTCTTCTCTGCATTGATTTAAAGGCACAAAATACAACACAACCAGGTACAATGCACAAGGCACTGAACAGAAATTTAATCATGATATTAATAACCACAAATAAAGGTGACCATCAGAGAGAGACAAATTAGGGTATACAAGAGATAGAATAAGAGAGCAAAGAAAATAAAAAAGAAAGGAACAAGAAAGAAGTGCCAAAATGAAATTGGGAAAATAAAAAAAGGTAAAGTACAAAAAAAAGAGAATAAGAAAGAAAAGGGGAAAAAACTATATAAATGGATAGAAAACTCCAATAGAACAGCCACTAATCTGAACAAATCCCAGTAAAAAGTACCTGGATATTAATACAAACTTCAAACAACAACTAATAACAAGTGGGACAAGGGAAAACAGAAGTAATACACAAAAACAAAGGAAACAAAAAAGTAAAACAGAAAAAAAAGAATAAAACAATCTCAGAAAGAAACATAAAAAAATGATATAATCAACATTCAAGCAAACAACAAAATGATAGAGAGAAAAACAATTTTTGGATAGAGAAGACAGAGAAGAGAGAGGTGTGTATAAACTTGGATCAGGGGATTGGAAATTAGATATATAAGTAGGATGAAATTTTAACAGGGAGTAAAAAGAAAGAATATGAAAAATCTGAAGTTGGAAAAGGGTAAGAGAAACAGGGCAACAAAAGGGGCAATGTTAGGAAGAGAGTGCCGGCATAAAAGTAGAGTTTAGATAAAGTAAAATGATGCTAAAGGAACTATGAAAATAGAATGTAGAACACTAATCCCAAAGTAAAATAAAATGACATTTTTATAACAAAATTATAAATAATAGTAATAATACTAATTGAAAATAAAAATGTATTAATTAAAAAGGTAAAATCAAGTGAGGGAAAAGGAAAAAATATATTTTTAAGTAAGAGATGAAGGAAATAAAAACAAAAAATTAAAAAATAAAAATAATAAAAAATAAAAAAATAATATGTGCAGTATTGAAGGTCATTCACTTCCTCTATTGTTCTGTTTGGCGTGCCTATTTCCTAGTCAGGACAGTATTCCATTTCCCTGCATTCCACTGCTCCTAAGTGCTGTAAGCCAGTCCTGATTTTTTAAGCAAGCAGTGTGTCTTAATTTCTTTATTCCTTTATTTGTGATTACACAAGCATCAATTTGTGATTCAGCTCCTGGTTGGCAGTGTTTCTGGATTGACCTCTGAATCTGTAGGTCCTCTCTAGCTTGTGCTTAGATCCTTTTTCCCTGTGGCACTCAATACCAGTTTTTGGGTTTGGTCTGCCCCAGAGCTGGTTCTCTGATGGCCACTCCCCACTTTGATCCTCAGGTTCCAGAAAAACAACTTTCCCCTGAAGTCTCCTAAGGTGTCCCCAAATGGGTGATCCTATGCATTGGAATCAGAAGCAAGGATCTGAAGAGGAAAGAGAGCAAGTGTGCAAACTTCCTTTCCTCTTCTTGTCCAAGCAGCCAGCTCACTTTAAAAAATCCCAAGATGTCCCTCTGAGTCAGGTCAAAATGGGGTGCTTTCTAGAGATTCCCTCAGTTAGCAGCTCTGATGACCCCTTTCCATGTTCATGGATCATGCCAACCCAACAGCCATGGATCCCTCCAGGCGCAGGCTTCCCCCGGTCCTCCAGCTCCCACAGTGCATACTTCTCTGTCCTGCAGGACCAGAGATCTCACCTCATTCCAGTTGAAATCCGACCTTTGCATGGTGGAATGTAGAGCTTCTCTGAATCCTCATGTTTGCACCAATTGGGTACCAGCATTGTGGGATTTCCAGCTGCTTGGTGGGTGCTGTAGTTTTAGATTCTCAGGCTTCTGATAACATCCACCCTCCCCTTCAAGATGGCGTGGTCTCTGCATCCAAGCTGGTGGCTCTGGCAAGTAACCCAGCAGCAGTATGGACTGTCCGGTCAGAAGAGCCCTGTCCAGCAGTTCCCCCTCCTCCTGCAGTATAGCTGTCCTTCAACTCGCCAACAAACACTACTCATTAGACCCTTAGCTGTTTCCTCTGTCTGCTCTGGGACAAGGCTCAGGACACATCTGTCTATTTTGCAGCCATTTTTTTCTTCTCCAAACTTCTTTTTTTTTTTGAGAGATTAAATATCTCAAAGCTTCCCATACTTACAGTGGCCAATTACCTATTTCCAGGTGTGACGGACAGACAAGTACCTTCCCTATGTCTCCTAGACTCTACTGGGCATGTGTCTATACTCCCCTTATCCAGACCTTTCCCCCAGGGTTCTGCAGGGAATAGATTAATGGCTTCTGGGGGAGTGTTAAACTATAGCTTCCTGGTAAAGCTATACAAATGGCATGCCTATAATATTTGTCCTTCCCTTTGCTCCTTTCCTGTTATTAATACCCAGTTTAATTATAATTGTATCATTATAGGTAGCTTCTAATTCAATCTGACTGTTGTCCTTATAAGCAGCTGAATCTGGACACACAGAGACATCAAGACTGTGCAAAGACAGAAGCAGTCATAGATGAAAGACTATGTGAGGATACAGCAAGAAAGCCTCCATCTAAAAGCCAAGGAAAGAGACCTCAGAAGAAACCCAAACCTACTGGCAATTTGATCTTGAACCTCTAGCCTCCAGCTATGTGACATAATTAATTTGTGTTGTTTAAGCCACCCAGACTGTGGTATTTTGTCATGACAGACCTAGCAACTTAACATATCAAGTTATTGCTGAGGAAACAGCCAATCTGGTGGACTGGATAAAAACCAGTTCACCAGTAATGTCATTTTACCCAAGAAGGGGGCTGTCTGATTCCTCTATAAATGCCCAGTGGCATACCCCAGATGAAGCAGTTGATATGCTTCCTACGCAAGCCACCTGGGACTAGCTGTATGATAATAGGGATTTTCACCCTGAATATGCCCTTTACCCAGGTTATAATAAATGCTGTGATTAAGGAGATTTCTTTTGCGTAGGCATCTCATGAAACTTACTGCTGAAAAATAGAACAATAATCCCAGAAGCTTTACGGGATTTGCTGACTCAGCGTTCCCTTATGGGTCTTATAGATGCTAATAAAAGCATTAGATTAATTAAGAAACGAATGAGGAGAGGCAGAGGGGAGAGTCAAGGGACTCATTCCAGCAGGGAAGAAATCTTTAGATAGTTATTAAGAAATGGTATGCATGAAAAGGACACTAATGGGATTCAAAAACAAAAAGAGCTTAACATAGCACTATGGAAGGTTAGGTGAACCACTGGGACTCCTTGCTAGCTCCCAACATTAAAGGGCCCCAAAATAAGTATGCTTAATTTAGTACAGTTTGGAAGAATTTAAAAAGCTGGAAAACAAAGAATACAATGGGAATCCATCTGGAATTGCCTGAGACAACAGTTAAACAGATTAACAGAAGGTCTCTTTGACTACTTCAGGTGTCCCAAAGACTTCTGCACATGAGTAAGTAAAATGGTCAGAAGGTAGAAAAGAGGTATTTCTAGGGTTCTGTGACATGGAGCCTCATGCATGTGGCACCAAAATCTGTTGCATAAGTCCTAACAGAGACTGCAATTAGTTTGAAAAAACATGGGGATGTAAATGTTGATAGGATTAAGGTGGATTTTTGGGTGGAAATTGGAATGTTTAAACAGGCTTTATGTAAAGGGTTCATGTATCTTTTACCTGAATGTTTTGTAGGAATAAATATTATGTTTGACCCGGGGACACTTACTCTACCTAGTACTGTAAAATCAAAACCTGTTGAATAAGCACAAATGGAGGCTATAGCTAGGAATGTAAGGGTTGATGTGGTCAAAGTGAAAGTTTGAACAAAAATGGGTATGTTTGAATAGGCTTTATGTGATGTGGCTATATCTCTTTCATCTAAGAATAAAAAGTAATATGGGGGTGGATACTGTATACGACTGGGGAACATTTCTCCTACCTACATTTTAAAACAGAAGACATATATTGTTAAGGTCACCTAAGGATGAATGCATGAGGCCAAAAGTGGTAAAGAATTATAAATTTAGCCAATGTTGAGTGCAGGGTCAGCAATGGGAAGGAGAGGTCCCCATCTAGTGTGCTCATTGGCTGGCTCCAGAGGGCCCATAGGAAAGGCAGCCTAATCAAAGCCTGCAATCATGTCACCCAACTAGGATTTGGAGATAAGCCCAGGATGAACTGCCACTGCCTTCTGCTCTCTGAGTAGCACACTTGGAATGACTGAAGCCAGGATATTGGCTCACCTCCATGGAACTCTCCAGGGTTTCAGCACCAAATGTTAGGGTCACTGAAGGAGGAATGCACAAGGCCAAAAGGGATAAAGAATTATAAATTTACTAGAGGCCCAGTGCACAAAATTTGTGCATGGGGATGTGTCCTTCAGCCCAGCCTGTCCCATCTCCAATCTGGCATGCCTTGAAGGATGTCCAACTACCTGCTTAGGCCCAATCCTAACTGGACATCCCTCTCACAATCCAGGACTGCTGGCTTCCAACTGCTTGCCTCCCTGCCTTCCTGGTTGCCCCTGCTTCTACCTGCCAGCCTGATCACCCACTAACCACTACCCTGCCAACCTGAATGATGCCAACTGCTCTCCTACCAGCCTGTTGTCCCTAACTGCCCTCCCCTATGGGCCTGGTCACCCATAACTGCCTTCCCCTGCAGGCCTGGTCACCCTTAACTGCCCTTGGTTGCAGGTCTACCCTCCCCACTACTGGCCTCCCTTGCAAGCTTGATTGCCCCCAATTGCCCTCCCTTGCAGGCCTGGTTCCTGCCAACTGCCCTCCCCTGCTGGCCATCTTGTGGTGGCCATCTTGTGTCCACAGGGGGGCAGGATCTTTTGACCACATGGGGGCAGTCATCTTGTGTGTTGGAGTGATGGTCAATCTGCATATTACTCTTTTATTAGATAGGATAGAGGCCTGGTGCATTGGTGAGAGCTAGCTGGTTTGCCCTGAAGGGTGTCCCAGACCAGGGTGGGTGTTCCTTTGGGGTATGGGGTGGCCTGGGCAAGGGTCTTGTGTGGTTTGCAGGCTAGCCACACCCCACAGAAACCCAAGTGGAGGCCCTGGTTTATGGGGTTTATTTATTTTCTACAATTGAAACTTTGTAGCCTGGAGCAGAGTCAAGCCTTCTGCTTGCTCCCCAGCAGCAGCCATTGAAACTTCGTTGCCTTAAGCGAAGGCCTCAGCAGGCCAGGGTCTGGAAAAAGCTTGGCTTTCTCCATTGCCAGGGGCAACCCAAGTCTCATTCCATGGAGGCAGCCATTGAAACTTTGTTGCCTTAAGCCAAGGCCTGGGTGGCCAGGATTTGCAGAAAGTTTAGCTTCCTCCATCATCAAGGGTAACCCACGCATCCCTCCTGCTTCTCTGTGGCTGTAGCCATCTTGGTTGGGTTAATTTGCATACTTGCTCTGATTGACTGGTGGGTGTGGCTGGTGGGCATGATTTGGGGTGTAGCAGAGGTATGGTCAATTTGCATATCACTCTTTTATTAGATTGGATTATTATATCTGGTAGCAGAAGGGCTAAGGCCAAAATGGCACCAGCAGTCCAGGGGGAGAAGGATATTTATGTCTCTTGTAAAGATCAGTCAGAGAGACTGGTGGGACTAGGTGCAGGGGAGGGCCAGGTATAATCAGTCACTGGAAATGGAAAAGATAGTTTACTGGAAATCAAAGGCCATTAATCATAAAACCTACAATGAGAATAATAAGAAAATCACCAGGAGGGGCAAGAGCCCCCAGAAGGGCATAATGGAGAGTGAGAATGTAACTAAGATTTCAGGGAGGGCTGAGTGCCCCAAGCATAGCATAGTGGAGTGCAAGAATGTGCCTAACATGCATATCTTCCTTCCAAGAAATATTAATTGGCAATGCTAAATAGGAATAAATAAAATTGCCTGAGATTGCACAACATAGAATAAAACCTAGAGTCCTATTTCAGACAAATTCTCTATGCAAAAGCTGTATGTAGACTAGAGCTTATGACAAAAGCTTTTGATTGCTTCCCAGCAATGACTACTAGGACTTAGGACTAGAAAATTTTTATTTGAGGGACAATTACTAGTTTGTTACCTAACAGTAATTAAAATTGCCCTTCTCTGACTGGCTTATGTCACTTACCATAATGCTCTCCAGGTCAATCCATGCTAATGGTAAGAGTTCTTTCTTTTTTACAGAAGTGTAGTATTCCACTGTGTAGATGTACCACAGCTTTCTAATCCACTCATCTGCGGATGGGCACGTAGGCTGTTTCCAAATCTTAGCTATGGTGAATTGTGCTGCTGTGAACATAGGGGTGCATATATCTTTTCTGATTGGTGTTTCTGATTTCTTGGGATATATTCCTAGAAGTAGGATTACTGGGTCATTATGCTAAGTGAAATAAGTCAGTAGATAAGGATAAATATCACATGATCCCACTCATTTGTGGAATATAATGAACAATGTAAACTGATGAACAAAAATAAATCCAGAGACATAGACATATCAAACAGACCATCAATCTCAGAAGGAAGGCAGGGAGGGGAGGGAAAGAGATCAACCTAAGAACTTGTGTGCATGTATATAAGCATAATCAATGGATACAGGCATGTGCTGGAGGGTGGGAGTGCCCAGGGAGACATCAATGGGGGAAAAAGGAGACATATGTAGTACTTTCAACAATAAGGATTTAGCCCTGCCCTAACCGGTTTAGCTCAGTGGATAGAGCATTGGCCTGTGGACTGAAAGGTCCTAGGTTCAATTCCGGTCAAGGGCATGTACCTTGGTTGTAGGCACATTCCCAGTAGGAGGTGTGCAGGAGGCATGTAATCAGTGTTTCTCTCTCATTGATGTTTCTAACTCTCTTCCTCTCTCTTCTTCTCTGTAAAAAAATCAATAAAATATATTTTAAATAAAGATTTAGCCTTAAAAATAAAATAATCACCAATGAATACATGAATAAGTGGAATAGCTAATCTCTCTCTCTCTCTCTCTCTCTCTCTCTCTCTCTCTCTCTCTCTCAAATAAATCAATAAAAATAAAAAAACCCTGACTTTATAATTAAAGGGCATAAAACTTTTTGAAAATGAAAACACCCATAATGTTGTGCATGATAGCAGAGACATCCTAAAATGGAGAAGATAATGTCGACAAAAGTTGCATAATAAACTGGAAATGTATTTTATTTGCTACTGAGGAATATGCTACTGAGTAAATGCAGGGAGTTACTCAGTATATTAAGCATGTAGACTTTCTCCCTGGGATGGACTTTGGAACATGTGCAGATTTACCAGATTCTATAGCCCTTAGACATGGCCCTATAAACGGCTCATAGCTGATCAAGAAGGAACTATTTGGTCTATGGATGGCATTTCCAAGGTTAATGAACAACAACCTATTTGGAAGGTCACCGCTGTGATTAAAGAAAGCAAAACCAAATCAACACAATGGGCTGAGTTGCATGTTTCTGGCTATGATATTTCAGATTGTACTGACTCACGGGTAGTGGCCAATGCTTGGCTATATGGTGAGGTAGAAGGGCAATAAAAAATTGGCCTATGAAAGGTATGCCTGTATGAGGCATGGTCCTATGGAAATTACTGTGAGAATGTGAGGGGTGCATTACAGTAGGTCATGTCAATGCCCATCAGAAGAATCCTCTTTTAGTTTGAAAGGAAATTGGAAGCAACAAGTAGATATACTGTTTAAGGTCACCTGAGTCCATGGGATAAGTGGATATATGGCTATTGTAGCAATGCATAGAGAAGGCCTTAATCTAACCATGTTCCTCTTGCAACCTGTGAATATAAAGTGCCAATAAGAACTGTTCTAGCCCTTAATTTCTGTGGTCTTCTTCTAAGGACACATAACCCTCATCTAACTGTATTAAGTCATTTTTGCTACTGTAATAAATTACCATAGATTTAGTGGTGTAAAACAAGAGAATTATATTCTCTTCCATTTCTAGGAACCAGGAATCCAAAATGAGTCTTACAGGGCTAAAATCATGGTGTTCAACACTGTTGGTTCCTTCTGGAAGCTCCATGGGAGAATTTCTTCCTTACCATTTCTGCATTCCTTGGCTTCTGTTTCTGTTGCCTTCTCTTCCTCTCTAGTCCACTCTCCCTCTATCTTCCTCTTACAAGGGCACTTATGATTACATTTAGGGCCCACCCTGACAAGGAAGGTAACTTCCTCAACAACATTTTTAACTTAACCAAAAAATTTCTTATTGCAATATAAGGTTAATTTCACAGGATTGAGGGACTAGCACATGGATACTTTTGGGACCATAATTCAGAGCACCAGATTAAAGTAAGAAAAGAGCCGAAACTGGTTTGGCTCAGTGGATAGAGCATCAGCTTGTGGACTGAAGGGTCCCAAGTTCGATTCCGGTCAAGGGCATGTATCTTGGTTGCGGGCACACCCCCAGTGGGGGGTGTGCAGGAGGCAGCTGATCAATGTCTCTCTCTCATTGATGTTTCTGACTCTCTATCCCTCTCCCTTCTTCTCTGTAAAAAATCAATAAAATATATTTTTTTTTAAAAAAGAAAAGAGCCCTAGCTTTTCTGTCAGCTCCCTCCTCCTCTCATTTCACCCCCCAGTGCCCACTGTGGCTGCACCATGCTAGTGCCCAGCTCGGTGCTCCTGCTAAGGCAGCACCGCCTTTTCATTCCAGCTGCCATCTTGATCGTCTACAAGGACCTCATCAACGATGATGAGATATTCTCCCATATCTACAAGATCCAGGTGATCAAAGATGGGCTGTGCCTAAAGGTAGAGAGGAAGATGGCGGTAGCACAGCGGATAACATTGATGACTCACTTATTGGTGGGAATGCCTCCTTGAAGTCCCTGAGGGCAAAAGTACTATAAGCACAGTAATCACTGGTGTTGATATTGTCATGAACCATCATTTATAGGAAACCAACTTCACAAAAGAGCCCTACAAGAAGTACGTCAAAGATTACATAAAATCAACCAAAGGGAAACTTGAAGAACAGATATCAGAAAGAATAAAGCCTTTTATGACAGGGGATGCAGAACAAATCAAACGCATCCTTGCCATTTCAAAAACTACCAGTTCTTTATTGGTGAAAACATGAATCCATATGGCATGGTTGCTCTGCTGGACTACCATAAGGATGGTGTGACCCATATGTGATTTTCCTTAAGGATGACTTAGAAACAGAAAAATGTTAACAAATTTGGCAGTTTGGATCTATTACCAGTCATTGTAACTGGCTGTTGCTTTTTATCCACACACTAAGACTAGGACAAATGGGATGGGTGTTATCTTGAGCTTTTCATTTATTTGACCTTGATTAATTTGGATCAGAGGCATTGTTTTGAAGAAAAAACATGTCATGTAGGTTGTCTAAAAATAAATGCATTTAAACTCAAAATAAAAAAGAAAAAGAAAAAAGAAAGAGCTCTAGTTGGTTTGGCTCAGGGAATAGAGTGTTGGCCTGCAGACTGAAAGGTCTCTAGTTCAAATTCAGTCAAGGCCACATACCTAGGTTGCAGGCTCTATTCCTGGCCCTGGTCAGGTGGCTGCAGGAGGCAACCAATCAATGTGTCTTTCTCATATCAATGTTTCTCTCTCCCCAACCCATCCACTCTCTCTACAAATCAATGGAAAATATCCTCAGGTGAGGAATAACAAAAAAACAACAACAACAAAAAACCCCCACACACAACTTGAGAAATCAGATGTGCCCCAACTGATAGATATTCTATAAAATATCTGGCCATTACTCCTCAAAAATTGTCAAGGTATTAAAAAACAAGCAAAGTCTGAGATATTATTATAGCCAAGAGGAGTCTAAGAAAACATGATAATTAAATGCAATATAATATCCAGAATAGAATGTTAACCAGGGAAAGACAGTGAACTAAAAAACATAGAAATCTGAATAAAGTGAGATGCATCAGTCTAGGCTCATTAATTGTAAAAATATACTAGACTATGGTCAATTGTTAATAATAAGGGAATGAGTGTTTTATACATGGAAACTATGCTATCTTTGTCACTTATTTTTCATTCTAAACTAGAGGCCCTGTGTATGAAATTCATGCACGGGGGTATGTTTTCCTTAGCCTAGCCTGCAACCTCTCCAATATTGGATCCCTAGAGGGATGTCTGACTGCCCATTTAGGCCCAATACTGCTAGGGGGTTCAGTGCATTTGGAACTGGGTTCAGTACACTTGGGGGTTTCTGTCTCCCTCCTGCTAGTGGAAGCCAGTCAGCCAGGCACTCTTCAGCCTGTCCTCTCTATGCGTGTCTCTGTACCTCAGCTTTTTGCAGCACCTCTGAGCCTCTGTGAGTCCCTCTCTTTCCTTCTACTTGTTGAATTTCCACTCAGCCAGCTTTCTTGTGGTTCTGGATAATGTCCATTCTGTCTTTTCGCTGTAGTTTTGAAATTGTTGTGTGAGGCAGCAGTTTAGGTGTTCACCTATGCCGCCATATTGGTTTCTCTCTAAATATGTCTTTTAATTGATTTAAGAGTGGAAGGGAGAGGGAGAGAGAAATAGAACAGCAATGTTGAGAGACAATTGTTGATTGGCTTCTTCCTGCATGCCCCTACTGGGAATTGAGCCTGCAACCCAGGCATGTGCCCTGACCAGGAATTGAACTGTGATCTCCTGGTTCATGGATCAATACTCAACCACTGAGCCACACTGGCCATGGTATAAATATAAGTGTACAGGTGTTTTTGTTTTTTTTTTCCATAAAAGTAAAAGTCTTTTTTGGAATCCTTTCAGTTAGAGAAAACAATTACTAATGTAGGACTTTTGTAAAAGTGAAGTGGTATGAAAAGAACCTCAGAAAGAATATACCTGTATATTCTAAAATAAAAAAGATTATTTTAAGTGTTAAAATGTTACTTATAGTTTGATTTCATGTTAAGGACAATGTAAGTCTAAATAAAGTCCAGAAGAAAGCACACAAGACATTGAGAAGCAATTTTAATTGATGGTTACTGGTCTAAGACATGATTTTCAGATTAAAAGCAAGCATGTAAATATTATTAATATAAATAAAAATTTTCTTGAATCTTCAAGGTAAAAATAAGATTCTGATATTGGTAGTCATTGTGGATATGTTTTCAATCATAAATGCTATTGCAACTAGCCACCTTGTGCTTAAATCTTCGTTGCACTTCAAAGTATTTATTTAGGACAGATTCCTAGAAGTTGGTAGAATTACTAATAAATATGATATTTTTAAAAAGATAATAAATATTTATTCTTTCATAAGCCATTTCTTTGCTATTTTATCTATTTTGATGCCTAGCAAGCCTTCCCAATCCAGAGATTAGTTAAATATCTATGCTTTTTCTTATATTTAATCCTTATATAATTAATCTTTGCCATCTCCTTGCTCCTACAGAAGAATTTTAAAATTTGGGTTGTTAAAAATTAAGGAATTTAGGAGAACAAGATTATGTTCCCATAATGTTTTTTTAAATATATTTTATTAATTTTTTACAGAGAGGAAGAGAGAGGGATAGGAAGTCAGAAACATCAATGAGAGAGAGACATTGATCAGCCGCCTCCTGCATGCCCCACACTGGAGATGTGCCCGCATCCAAGGTACATGCCCCTGACCGGAATTGAACCTGGGACCTTTCAGTCCTCAGGCCGACGCTCTATCCACTGAGCCAAACCAGTTCCGGCTCCATAATATTTTGATTATTGATTCTCAAATATATTTGATTGCATTAAAATCCTGAAACCATTAGTCGCTTATTTTTCTTAATCTTTAAACTGAGGAGAGATTTCCAAAAGAGTACTTGAAAAGATAAAAGGCTACTTTTGACTTAGGTAACCTTCTCCAAATTCAAGTTCAAGCACTCATCGACTGGAAACTGAAGAAAAAATATCCTTGCGGAAGGAGAGTTTAGGTTCTTATGATAGCTCTGGAAATCATTTTGACTAAGTCCCCAATGAATATGCATCCAAAAGATAGGAAAATGTTCTTTCCAATGAATAGTGTGTGTTCTACCACATACAATAATATAAACACATAACTTGTTTTCAATTCCCTTTTTAAAAACTAGATGTTTGAAAAGATTATTCTTGGCTTTATTAATGACTTTTCATCTCATAGAATAATTATTTTAGTAAGTGGTTTTGCATAGGTAGAGGACATATGTGATTATTCATGCTTCTGAAAGGGATTGATCTGAATAACTGTTGTACATCACTTTTTTCATTTTCACTTTTTCTCCTGGTTAGAGTAAAAGGTGGAAGGTCTCAAAAATTTATTAAAGGTGTTAGATTTGTTAAGACTTAATGGAACACTTTCTTATCACAATACAAAAAGCAAATTACAAAGTTGTAGAGTGTGAATGGGATTCTACTTTGACAATGTTAATCATACTTGTATTAAAGTCCTTTTATGCAGAAGTTTAAAAAATAATTCTATTCTGGAAAATGTATCTTACATACACTTGCATGATAAGAGGAAAGATTATTTGCATGTAAAAATGGTAGACTATTGATCTGCCATGTAACATTATCAAAATATTACTCCATTCCCACATGGCCTTTATTTCTTTAAGTCATAAAAAAAGTAGGCTGTGTTTTCTCAAGAAGGAGAGTGGGGAAAGGCATTATTTAGGAATAAAAACTCAATGAGTTTTCTGTAAGGTACATTTAATTTTCAAATATACTGGGTTTCCTCAGTGTGAATAGGATAAAGCTCACTAATTCTAAACTAACTGATGCTGCTATTTCAAGTAAGGTAGCATTTCATTAATATTGGATGACTGCTCCAATGCAAAATTCTATTTATTTTTCGTGCAGAATATATGTAAAATACTTCCCTTTGCTTCTTTTAAGTCTAGATTATTGAATGTACTACATATTTCTAGTAAGATAATATTTTCTCCTCTGTATATTCCTAAAAGTACTATGCCAAAATACTATTGAACTCAGATTTTGTGTTCACTGCTATAGGAATAGTTGTGATTTTTTACAGGAATGTGAAATTGAGAGACAGAATCCTAATATATAAAAGACCAGGGTTGTAAAGACGGATTACGACCAAAGGCTGACCAATCTGGAAGTATTTCAGTCAGCGCTGGGTTGCCATGATGACCCAGCACTGATGGCCCAGGTGGCTGAGACCCAGAGAGAGAGGCAGGGTCTGATCTGCAGCCTCAGTGGTAGCTGTTGATCAGTACTTGCCTCTCTCTTTCTCTCCCTCTTTCTTTCTGAACTTTGCCAGCAGCCGGGCTTTTCTTTCTCTCCTGGCCTCTCTGGGGGCCAGGCATAGAGATAGGCCTGGAGATGTTGATTAGCATAGGAACTGACAAATCTGAACCAAATGTGGGTACTGTAAAGAACCAATGGTTGCCTAGGAGGCGGAGCTTTTGCCTCTGACTGGCATAGAAACTGACCAATCAGAACCAAATTGGCCAGCAGAGGAGTGTAGTTGGAGGCAAGATTAGGCCTGCAGGGGATGGCAGTTGTGGGTGATATCAGGCAAGCAGGGGAGGGCCATTGGGGGTGAGATCAAGCCGGTAGGGGAGAGCAGTTGGGAGAAACCAGAGAGGCAGACAGGTGAGCAAATAGGAGGCAGCATTCCCAGATTGGGATAGGGATATCCCCTAAAAGGTCCCCAATTGGAGAGGGTGCAGGCTGGGCTGAGGGAATCCTGCCCCTACCCCATGTACACTGGGCCTAGTTATTGTCATAAGAACTAGGAGATCTGGATTTCAGTTTAACTCTGCCTCTAACTTTCTGGTCTACTTTGGGAGGGTCACTTAATCGTCTAGTAATCTGTCTGTTCTTTGGTAAAAAGTATTAAAAGATTTATTTTTTTAATTTTGTTATACCTTAAATATTACATTGCATAGATGTTTAAATTGTCACCAACTCCAATGCACTCTCACTTCTCCTCTCGACTATAAAGGTAATCTTCTAATTGATTTCTGCTTGGTATGCAGGTCCCCTCCATTCCTTTATTTCCATACTGAAATGGAATGAAGTTTCAAATATAAATCAGATAATGTCATGCCTCTTCTTTCCATTGCACTTAAAATCCAAACTCTTTATTATAGCCTATAAAACCCTATAGGGACTGTCCTCCAGACTTTGATTTGTTTAGTTTTCTCCATTTCAGAAACATTCCTGTTCCTCAAACACAAAATCTAACTGCTGCTTTTGGCCTTAGCAAATGCTCTTTCCTCAACCTGAAACATTTTCCTGATATTCTTACAAGACTGACTTTTAGTTATGTAGGACTCAGTTCAAATATCACCTCCTAGAGAGGCCTTCCCTAATGTCTTCTCTAGAAAATGCTACCTGCCTGACCCTAAAACTCTTCATTTCAGAACTCTGTCCATTTCCTTCTGAGAACTGTGCCACATTATAATTAATGTTTTTGTTTGATGACTTGAATGATGCCTGTTGGCCCACTAGGATGTAGATTTCAGGTAAGCCAATCTGGCTTGTTTACTAATGTATCCACAGTGCTTAGAAGAATGTGTGGCACAGAGTAAATGCTCAATAAATGTTTGTTGAACTAATTAATTTTACCTTTTTAGTATTGCTATATTCTGTAAAGGAAAGAATGTAAATCAGTTTTATTTCCAATTTTAAAAATGCAGTTGTTGCCCTGGCCAGGTGGATCAGTTGGTTGGAGTCTCATCCCATGTACCAAAATGTTGCAGGTTTGGTTCCCAATCAGGGCACATACCTAGATTGCAGGTTCTATCCCCTGTCCTGAGGCATAAGGAAGGCAATTGATGGACATTTCACTCACATATCAATCTCTCTCTCTCTCTCTCTCTCTCTCTCTCTCTCTCTCTCTCTCTCTCTCTCAATAAAAAGGATCCTTGGGTGAGGATTAAAAATGTTTTAAAAATGCAGTTCTTGTCATTAACAAAATCAACACTTCAAAATTAACATTCCTAGTCATAATGTGCATTATTGATGTTTTTGGTTGCAAGTCTTATCACTTGAATACTGCTCATTTCAATGCTATTCAGGAAAAATGAACACTGCATTTTGGACTAGTGGAGATTTAAAGCATATACTAAAATGCTATAAACTTTAGTAGAACAAAATTTGCATTTATAGTAAATCACTAATGATATGCCATATGTTTTTCCTAACTGTGCCCATAATTCATTATTTTAAAATATTTACACTTTGCTAACCTCTTAATAATATTTCATTTTGTAATGATAAAACAAGTCATTGAAACGGATTCCCTTCCCATATTGAATGTGCTGTGATAAACTTTAAGAAAATTATCCTAATGTTCAACTGCTTTAAAAATAAAGTCTAGACCTGACCAGTGAGGCTCAGTTGGTTGGGCATCCTACTGTGCACCAATAGGTTGCCAGTTCCATTTTCAATCAGGACACATGCCCAGGTTGGGGCTGTGCAGGAGACAGCTGATTGATGTTTGGCTCTCATCTCTCTCTCTCTCTCTCTCTCTCTCTCTCTCTCTCTCTCTCTCGCTCTCGCTCTCTCTCTCGATCTCTCTCTCGCTCTCTCTCTCACTCTCTCTCTCGCTCTCTCTCTCGCTCTCTCGCTCTCTCTCTGTGTGTGTGTCTCTCTGTCTCTCTCTTTCTCCTTCTTCTCTAACAATCGTATTTTTTAAAGAGTGAGATTCTACTGCAGTTTGTAGTCCATAGCAATGATTAATATTAAAAAACAAACAAACTCTAGATCTGGTGGCAAAGCTTCAAGCTGTCCATAGTGAAGGCAATACAACTGTTGGACTGGTTATATGGCCTTACTGTGTATAAAAAGAAAATTTTCAGTTAAAGTCACATGTTCCTCTGAGTGCATCTGAAACAGCCATTTGGGGTCTTTTTTTTTTATTCCTGATGAATTTTTGGAGAGTTTGTTCTAGTTCTGTGAAATATGCTATTGCTATTTTAATGGGGAGTGCATTGAATCTAGAGATTGCTCTGGGTAGTATGGACATTTTAATGATGTTGATTCTATCACTCTATGAACATGGTACATTTTTCCTTTTGTTTATGTTTTCTTCTATCTCTTTTTTCACCATCCTGTAGTTTTCTGAGTACAGTTCTTTTACTTTCTTAGGTTTACTTTTATCTTAATTCTTTTTGTTGCAATGGTAAAATAAGACTTTTTTTAAAGTTTCTCTTTCTGTAAATTCATTATTGGTGCATAAAAAGGCCATAGATTTCTTGGTGTTAATTTTGTATCCTGCTACATTGTTGGATTCATTTAATAAGTCTAGTAGTTTGTTGATGGAGTCTTTAGGGTGTTCTATGTACAATATCATGTCATCTGCAAATAATGACAGTTTTACTTCTTCTTTTCCAATTTGGTAGCCTTTTATTTCTTCTTCCTGTCTGATCGCTATGTCTAGCACTTGCAGAACTATGTTGATCAGAAGTGGTGAAAGGGGGCAGCTCTGTCTTGTTCCTGTTCTTAGGAGAAATGGCTTTAGTTTTTGCCCATTGAATATGAAGTTTGCTGTAGATTTGTAAAAAAAAAAAGGTATTTATTGTGTTGAAGTATGATTCTTCTATTTCCACTTTGCTGGGAGTTTTTATCAAGAAAGGGTGTTGGATTTTGTCAAATGCTTCTCTGAATCAATTGATGATTATATGATTTTTGTCTCTCAATTTGTTTATGTAATGCACTAGTAGCCCTGCTCATGAATCCATGTGCCAGTAGCTCACAAGCAACTTGCTGTTGCCCTCCTGTAGCTCTCTGCCTTTTGCCCCACCCTCCTGTAGCTCCTCCTGTGCCCCGTCCCCCAACTTTCCCCTCATAACTTGCTGCCTTGCCCCTTCCTGAAGCTCTCTGCCACCCACTTGTAGCTCACTGTCCCACCCTCTTGTTGATCTATGATCTGGTTGTTATGCTTCATGGCATAACAACCATTTGCATATTACATCTTTATTATATAGCATAATATTTATTGATTTGTAGATATTATACCAGTCTTGCATTCCTGAAATAAATCCCACTTGGCCATGGTGTGTGATCTTTCTAATGTAATGCTGGATTTAATTTTCTATAATTTTGTTGAGGATTTTAGCATCTATGTTCATTAGGGATATTGGTCTATAAGGCTCTTTCTTTGTAGTGTGTTTACCTGGTTTTGGGATTGTAATGCTGGCTTCATAAAAAGAGCTTGGAAATGTGCCTTCCTCTTGAAATTTTTAGAATAGTCTGAAGAGGATAGGTTTTAGCTCTTCTTTGAATGTTTGGTAAAACTCTCCTGTGTAGCCATCTGGTCCCGGGCTTTTGTTTGCTGGAAGCTTTTTGATGACTGCTTCAATTTCTTCCATAGTTATTGGCCTATTGTGATGTTTAGATTATTTCTGATTGAGCTTTGGAAGATTTTATTTTTCTAGAATAATGTCCATTTTATCTAGATTGTCCAGGTTGTTGGAGTAGAGTTTTTCATAGTATTTTTTTTTTAAATTCTTTGTAAGTCTGTGAGGTCAGTTGTTACTTCACCTTTCATTTGTGCTTTTGTTTATTTGGGACCTCTCTCTTTGCTTTTTGGTGAGCCTGGGTAGAGGTTTAACAATCTCATTTATCCTTTCAAAGAACGAGCTCTTGGTTTTATTGATCATTTGTATTGTTTATATGGTCTCTGTCATTTATTTCTTCTCTGATCCTTATTGTTTCCTTCTTTCTGCTTACTCTGGGTTTTTGTTGGTGCTCTCTTTATAATTCTTCAAATTGGAGGGTTAGATAATTCATTGCCAGTTTTTCTTGTTTTCTGAGGTAGGCCTGTAGAGCTATGTACTTCCCTCTCAGGATTGCTTTCACCATGTCCCATAGATTTTGGATCGTCGTGTTTTCATTGTCATTTGTTTCCAGGATGCTTTGTATTTCTTCTTTGATCCCTTTGGTAACTCAATCATTGTTTAATAGCATGCTCTTTAGCCTCCAAGTGTTTGATTTTTTTCATTGTTTTTATTTTAGTTGATTTCTAATTTTATGTCATTGTGATCTGAGAAAATGCTTGCTATGACTTCTATGTTCTTGAATTTGAAGAGAATTATCCTGTGTCTTACCTAATGTGTGGTCTATCTTTGAAAATGTCCTATGTGCACTCAAAAGAATATATAATCCATTGCTTCTTGGTGAAATGTTTGGAATGTGTCAATTAATTTCATCCATCTCATCTAGTGAGTCTTTTAGGATTGCTGTTTCCTTTTTTATTATTATTGATTTCAGAGAAGAAGGAAGAGAGAGAGAGAGAGAAACATCAATGATAAGAGAGAATCATTGATTGGCTGCCTCCTTCACACCCCCTACTGTGGGGGGGGGGTTCAAACTTGCAAATCAGGCATCTGCCCTTTGCTAGAATTGAACCTGGGACCCCTTATTTCACAGGCCAACATTCTATTCACTGAGCCAATCCAGCTCGGGCAGGATTGCTGTTTCTTTGTTGATTGTTATCTAGAAGGTTTATCCAGTGATGTCAATGGTGTATTAAAGTCCCCATCTATGATTGTATTGCTGTCAACCTCTGCCTTGATATCTTCCAGAAATTTTTGTTTTATGTATTTGGTACTTCTGTATTAGGTGCATATACACTGAGTGGTCATATTATTATGATCTCTGAATGCATAATAATCTGACTCAGTGTGTATCCTATATAATAAAAGGCTAATATGCAAATTGTCCCCTCAACTAGGAGTTCTACCAGCAGGCAGACTGGGCAACTGCCCATGTCCCTTCCATCTGGCCAGGCTGGCCAGACCCACCCCATGCATAGATTCTTGCACCAGGTCTCTAATATTTATATATCTATATATCTATATATCTATATATCTATATATCTATATATATGTATATCTGTATATCTGTATATCTGTATATCTGTATATCTATCTATATATCTATACATCTGTATATCTATATTTATGTCCATAGATAGTTTTCTGTCATTATTTATATGTGTGCATCTATATCTATGTCTATATATATATATAGACATATATTATTATATGTCTATATATATATATGTATATATATAGACATATAATAATATAGAAATAAATAAATATATATATTTATTTCTATATTTCTATATCTATGTCCATAGATATATATAGAAATATATATGTATATATGTATAGATAGATATAGATATATCTATGTCCATAGATATATATAGAAATATAGAAATATAGAAATATAGAAATATAGATATAGATATAGATATAGATATAGATATAGATATAGATATAGACATAGACATAGATATAGATACACACACATACACACACAGTAGCCAGATTATTATGTGTTCAGAGATCATAATAATCTGGCCACTCAATATACATAGGTCATGTTTTCTTATCTATTCAGCCACCCTATGTCTTTTAATCAGAGTATTTAATCCATTTACGCTTAATGTTATTATTAATAGATACTTGTTTCTTGCCATTTTTATTCTTTATGCCTCTGTTCCTTCTCACCTTTCTATTTATGCTTTTTGCAACATTCCCTTTAGCATTTCTTGCATTGCTAGCTTGGTGGTCATAAACTCCCTTAGACTTTTATTTTTTGTCTGCAAAGCTCCTGATTTCACCTTCAATTTTGATTGATAGCCTTGCTGGATGGAGTATTCTTGGGTTCATCTCTCTTGCTTTGCACCACTTTGTATACTTTATCCTGTTCCCTTCTGGCCTGATGTGTTTCTATTGAGAAATCATTTGATTGTCTAATGAGAAATCCCTTGTAGGTAACTTTCTGACTCTCTCTTGAAGCTGTTAAGATCCTTTTCTTGTCATTAACATTTTCCATTGTAATTACAATGTGTCTTGGTTGTGGGTCTTTTTGTATTCACCTTCTTTGGAATTCTATGTGTTTATGTGACTTTTTCTTACCCAAATGAGGAAAATTTTCTGACATTATTTATTCAAATAGGTTTTCTAATCCTTGCTCCTCTTCTTGACCTTCTGGCACCTCTATTATGCAGATGTTGGGGGTAAGCAATATGTTAGAGAAAGAATTCAGAGTAAGGGTCAAAAATTGCATGCCAGATGTTGCTTCATTTTATATCCCAGAGCTCCCTTAAACTCTACTCCTGTTTTTTATTTATTTTTCCAATTGCTGTTCAGATTGGGTGTATTTTTCTAAATTGTTGACTTTGCTGTCTTCTAAATCACTGATTTAGTTCTCCACTTCTTCTTGTCCACTCTTGAAACCTTCCATTGTGTGTTTTAGTGCAGCTATATCATTTTTCATTAACGCTTGATTCTTACATATGTTGACTTTCTCATCCAACTGGTTTAGGAATTTTTGACCCTTACTCTGAATTCTTTCTCTGACATATTGCTTGCCCCCATTTCATTTAGTTTATTTTCTGGCAATTCCTTCATTTCTTTCCTTTGGAGGTTGTTTCTTTTTCTCCCCATTTTTGCTTTCTCTTTATGGCTCTGGGCACCCTGCTTGGGGTTTGAGAGGTTGAAGACCTGATCAGACCAATGGTCTGGAAATTATTAGCCCAGAGGCTGGGTCTACCTTGAGTATCATACCTTTATTGTTTATGCTCTGCGTTTTATCCTGTTCTCCCACAGATCTGGTCTCTCAGTTGTCTGCTTCAGATGCTCAGGGTGGCAGGAGCACTTGCACAGTTCCTCTGGTGTGTGATCCCCTGTAAGAACCTGGAGCTCTCTGGCATGCAATTTGCTGTGAGGCCCTGGCACCCATGGCAGTGCACTTGAAGCACAGTCTTGTAGCCCCTGGCCTGTCACACTAGCTTTCTCTGGATTTCCCTGGCAGCACTCTCCTATCACCCAGAGTGGGGCACATGCTGGGTTTCTCTGGGTATCCCTTGCAGGTTTTTTTCAGGTGTCAGGGTGGAGTGGGTGGGGGTTGCTCTGGGTCACACAGTCAGAGCTCTCATGTGGCCCGGAGCAAGATGCATGCTGGCTTACTCCAGGTCATCCTGACAATAAGTACCTAGTTTCAGGGTGGAAACAGGGATGGTTTGCTCTGAGCCACACAGTCCTCGCTTTCTTGTGGCCTGGAGTGAGGCACAGGCTGGGTTGCTCTTGTTTTCCCCTCTCCAGTGTGGAGCAGGGGTGGGTTGCTCTAGGTCACACAGTACTTATTCTTCTGTGGCCCTGAGTGAAGCATGTGCTGGATTACTTTGGATAGCCCTGGCAGGACTGTCCCAGGAGCTGGGGTGGAGTAGCCAGGGGTTTCTCTGTGTTGCACAGTCCACGTTCTCCCTTGGCATGGAGTGCGGCACATACTGGATTACTCTGGGTCACCCTGGAAGCAGGTCCAGTTGTACAGTGCTCAGGGTGGAGCAGGTGCCAATTGGCTCCAGGTTAGGCTAGCAGCAGGTTCTGGAGCTTGGGGGAAGGGTGGGACACAGGGTTTCCCCTGGCTTGCACTCACTGTAGGGACCTGGAGCCAGATACTAGAATGCCGAGTCCCTGCAGATTGGTGAGGAGGCCTGGTGCAAGAAGTCATTCTGGACAGTGCTCCCTGCAGATGTCTGGGAGCCTGCCAGGAGGTGCTGCACCATTTATTTTCAGGGCACAGTGGTGGTTCCATGTGGGTTATGGCTGGCAAGTGGCATTTTCTAGACATTCTCTGCCCTTCCTTATTGAAAACCGTCTCCTCAGCTCTGTCTAATTCATTAATTAAGGGTGGATGTTTTCCAATTTAGTTTCTTTTCTGGACTGACCCCAGGAAGGGGTGTGCAACACTTTTGCCTATTCAGCTGCGATTTTCAAGTAATGCAAGACTTTGACTTCTTAAAGGAGACTGTGGAATTGAAGCCTATCTGTGGTTCTTATATCCTTAAGTTTGGACATTTACCTGATCTTTTATTTTTAACGTGGATCTAATTTATTGGTAGTTTATTTTCCATAAAATTTTGTTGATTTAGAAGTCCATTTATCATACTGTACATCAAAGTAAAAATTTGAACAGTTAACATAAATAAATAAATAGACACTAGATAGAGCTTGATTGCTGAGCATTTCTTGGAACCACATAACATATATGTATAATAAAACATAACTACATTTTATTATATACAAACAAAACATTGTATGCAGTTATAAAAATGATGTTTTATAAGCAATCTAAATTTATATTAAGGAAAAAAGTTTTTTTGGGGTTATTACTGTTGCTATCATTTAGTCATTGATTTCTAATTTATTGAGATGTGGTAATAGAAAATGATCTGTGTGATATAGATTTTTAAATTTATTGAAAACGTATTTCACAAAGGTTATATATGCACTTGAAAATAATGAGTGCATTTTGCTGGGCTTTATAAATGCTTATTAGATTAAGCAGATTAAGTTCATTCATTGTATTTTGAATTCAATATTTTTACTGATTTTCAATGTTTTCTTGATCAATCTTTTATTATCAATATTAAGCTTATATTTATGCATTTTAAACCAGTTTCTTGTTAAAGAGACAAAGCATTTTACTTCAGAATACTCTAAAATAGTGGTTTTCAGATTTAATGTGAACCAGTATCACCTGGAACTCTTGGTAAACCATAGAAGCCTACTCCCAGAGTAGTTGTGTGGCGAGGCCCATAAATTTGCAGTTCTAACACATTCCCAGGTGAAGCTGATGCTGCTGCTCCAGAACTACACTTTAAGAAGCTCTGCCCTAAAACTAAAATTCATCCTGGTTGCTTTTTAAAATCAACTTTGGGGAACAGTTCAGTGGTTGAGTCTTGACCTATGATCAGGAGGTTATAGTTCCATTTCCAGGCAGGAAACATGCCCGGGTTGCAGACTCAGTTTCCAGTGTGGGCCATGGAGGAGACAGCCAATCAATGATTCTCATCATTGCTGTTTCTAGCTCTTTCTCCCTTTTCCTTCCTCTTTGTTATCAATAATAATAATAAAAATTTAAAAATCAACTGGGGGATCTAAAAATCAAACAAACAAACAAAAAACTAGAGTTTGGCTTTCAAACTGACCAGGAAATTTAAGCATAGGACCCAGACTCCAGTATTTTATTTTTTAAGATACCCCAGGCAAGAGTTGAGAAGTGCTAATCTAAATGTGTTTGAATCAAGCTGACTTCTAAAATATATTATTAATAATTCATTGGTGACCAGTTCCTCAACACTTGATTACCTCTAATGTAACTAAAAATGTCTTCTAACCTGGCCTCTCTTATCTGCAATCTAATTTTCTGGTATTTTTCAGTTATTCAAACTTTACTGAATAACCACTGCATGTAAAACACTATATCATGATGCTTCATTTATACCTGTTTTTGTGTTCCTCTTTTTCATAATTTTTGTCCTTATTTCAATTAATTCATTATCATTTGAATAATGATCATCATCACAAGAACAATAATAATGACAGTGTTAATTATGTTTCTGGCACTATTTTAAATGCTTTACCTGAATTAACACATTTACTATCTGTCATAACAACCCTGCCACATATGAATTATTATTATCTCTATTTATAGATGAGGAAACTCAGGCAAAGAGAATTTCAGTAAATAAATGGAAGTTTCCATGCTCTTATACTAAGTGGCTATAATGTGAATTTAGATATACAATCTGGTTTAAGCTACTAACAATCACAAACCAAATCTGCAAAATTAGAGTAACTGAATAAAATACTTTGCTTATCCAAAAGTTAATTTGTAGGTTTGTTTATATCTCCCATTATTTGTTTTAGTATTCATACTTAGTGGAATATCATTTTATTTATTTATTTTTATTCCCAGTTCATTCTGGAGGAAAAGGGAGATCATTTTCAATCATAATCAGTATAAATCATGTCTTTTATTCTATACACTTGAACTAGTAACATAAGATTTATTTATGATCATCTGCATAAATCAATGAATTAATCCTATCTAATAAAAGAGTAATATGCAAATTGACCATACCTTCGCTATACTCACAAGCCATGCCCACCAGCCACGCCCACGAGCAATCAGAGCGAGTATGCAAATTAACGCAACCAAGGTGGCTACAGACATAGAGAGCATAGGAGAAAGGCTTCAGGTTGTCCCTGGCGATGGAAGAAGCCAAGCTTTCCACAAAGCCTAACTGGCAGAGGTTAAGGCAACAAAGTTGCAATGGCTGTGGGAGCAGAAGGCTTGGCTCTGCTCCAGGCTACAAAGTTTCAATTGCAGAAAATAAATAAATCCCAGATACCAGGGCCTCCACTTGGGTCATGGGGAGTAGGGGGAGGGCGGAAAGGGGAGAGGAGGGGAAGGGGTGGGGAGGTGTGTGTGGCCAGCCTGCAAACCACCACAGGCCCCTTGCCCAGGCCACCCCATGCCCCAATGGAACACCCACCCTGATCCAGGACATCATTCAGGGCAAACCAGCTGGCCTCCACCTGTGCAGCAGGCCTCTATCCTATCTAATAAAAGAGTAAGATGCAGATTGACCATCACTCCAACACACAAGATGACTGGCCCCCATGTGGACACAAGATGACCACCACAAGATGGCCAACAGGGGAGGGCTGTTGGCAGGGACCAGGCATGCAAGGGAGGGCAGTTGGGTGTGATTAACGTGCAAGGGAGGGCAGTTAAGGGTGACCAGGCCAGCAGAGGAGAGAAGTTAGGGGTTACCAGACCTGCAAGGAAGGGCAGTTGGGATGACCAGGTACACAGGGGAGGGCAGTTAGGGGCAAACAGGTTGGCAGGGGAGCAGTTATGCATCAATCAGGCTGTCAGGGGAGTGGTTAGGGGGTAATCAGAGTGGCAGGCAGAAGTGGTTAGGGAGAATCAGGAAGGCAGGCAGGTGAGCAGTTGGGAGCCAGCAGTCCTGAATTGTGAGAGGGATGCCCAACTACCCATTTAGGTCCAATCCTGGACAGCAGTCAGACATCCCTCAAGGGGTCCCAGATTGGAGAGGGAGCAGGCTAGGTTGAAGGACACCCCCTTCCTGTGCACGAATTTCATGCACTGGGTCTCTAGTATAATATATTCTTATGCAGTAATTTAGAAAACGTTAATGTATAATAAGTTATTTGCATATAGAGATCATGTTTTTTTAGGAAACATTTTAACAAAAGTCTTTGGTTTGTATAAAATATCCAGAAATTGCTAATTAGTGCCTGTCTCAGTCAGCTGGAGATGCTATAAGAGAATAGCATAGACTGGGTGGCTTAAAAAAAAAACACAGAAAATTATTTTTTCACAGTTCTGGAAACTAGAAACCAAGATCAATGTGTCATCACATTTGGTTTCTGATTAGAGCTCTCAGAATGTCACCTTCCGACTGTGTCCTCATGTGGTCTTTCCTCTGTGCATGAATGGTGAGAGAGAGCCCTAGTGTTCTATCCTCTTTTTATAAGGACAACAGTCCTATCAGATTAGGGCCCCATGCTTCTGATTTCAATTAAACTTAATCACCTCATTTTAAGAGCTTAACAAATCAGTCATATTAGGGATTAGGATTTCAACATATAAATTTGAGTGGATAAAATTCAATCCATGACAGTACCTAAAAGTATTTTATTGTAAAAATATAATATTACATGTATAAAAATTTTCCATTTTGAGGCCTGGAGAATAAAAATGGAACAAGTGGCCTTTTTGACATAGAATAGTTTTTTATTTTATTGTTTTCCTTTAAATCCAGATGCTGACTTTTAAAATAAAGCTTATATTACAAATACAAAATCAGTTTAAAGTAACAGGTATAGAGCACAGTACAATAAAATAGTTTATTGTGTTTTAAGTTACATTGAGTTTCTTTACACATTTGTATAGAATACTCAGATTGAATGATTATTAGGGAAGAGTCAAAAGCAAGTTTAGACAAAATTAATGAATCAAAAATTTTCTGTAGGTCCTTGTTGTCAGATTATACAATTTGTTGTGTTAATTTTAAAATTTTTAATTTTTTTTCAATTACACTTGCCATGCATTATTATATTAGTTTCAATTATACCACATAGTGGTTAGACATTTATATAATTTATGAAATGATCCCTCCAATAATTCTAGTACCCACCTGGCACCATACATAGTTATTATAATACTAGAGGCCCAGTGCATGAAATTTGTGTATTTGGAGGGAGGGTCTCTCAGCCCAGACTGCACCCTCTCACAGTCTGGGAGCCATCAATCAAAAATCCTTAGTGCAGCCACAGAGGCGGTAGAGGCTCACACCACTGCTGCTGCGCTAGCCAGCCTTGAGCCTGGCTTCTGGCTCAGCAGCGCTCATCTTGTGGGAGCACACTGACCACCATGGGACAGCTCCTGCATTAAGAATCTGCCCCCTAATGGTCAGTGCATGTCATAGTGACTGGTCATTCTGCTGTTCAGTAGATTTGCATATTAACCTTTTATTATATAGGATAATGTGTTATTTATTATGGGCAAAGCCTCTAATTCAATTTTTTTTAGGTAGTTAAAGGGAGGGGCAGAATTTTCACTTGAGCCTGAAGCTAAAATTGCCCTTAGCTCAAAATCTGCATACTACTGAGACACATCTTGGTGAGGCTCATTCTGAACCTCCACACTGTTCTATTATGTGTATTAAGTATTAGGAACCATCTTATCTCTTTAGTGAAAGGAACCTTTTGTTTTGTTACAATGGCTAATTTTATCTCATGAGTTGTGTTTTGGCTTCCAGCCTGTATGCAGTATTCATGCAGCAACTTCAGCTCTTCTGTTCCATATTTACCTGGCATATCTTTCATTTTATTTTTCCTAAATATTTCTAGATTTTTAAGTATTAGATAGGAATAGCCCATGGACACAGACAATAGTCTGGTAAAAGCCTAGAAGGGGTGGGTGCAGGGTGAAGGAGATAAATGGGAAAAAACTAAAACAAAGGGACATCTGTAATACTTTCAACAATAAAGATATATTTTAAATAAAGAACAATATCTTAGTTGAAAAGTTTTTTGGGAACTAATATAAGTAACTGCTCTACACTGTACTTTATATTCTCAACTCCTCTCAAAGAGATATTAATTGACCCTATGTTCACTTAATGTTAATTGACCCTATGTTTATTGACTGCAGGACTGACTTCTACCATGCCAACCCAGCACTGACTGCTACAGGGACGGCAATCAGACCCTGCTTTTCTCTCCTGGCCTCGGTCTGGTCCTGATCACAGCCCCTTCAGCAGTCAGTACTGGGTTGCCATGCAGCCCAGTACACCTGACTTCCAGTGTTTGGTTGAGCCTTTGGTCATTACAGACCCTGGTTCTTTATATATAGATAGATTATGGACTATATTTTCTATGCTGTACTTTATATCCCTGTGACTATTTTACATCTATCATTCTCTACTTCTAAATCCCTTCACCTTTTTTTTTGTTACCAGTCTCCTAACTCCCCTCCCATCTGACAGCCATCAATCTATTATATGTATCTATGAGTCTGTTTCTGTTTAGTTTGTTCGCTTATTTTATGTTTTAGATTCCACATATCAGTAAAATCACATGATGTTTACCTTTCTCTCACCCTTTAGATCCATCCATGTTGTAATAAATGATAAGATTTAAATATTTTGTATAACAGAGTTATATTCCATTTTATATATGTACCACATCTTCTTTATCTAAAAGTCTATTGATGAGCACTTAGGTTGCTTTCATGTCTTGGCTATTGTAAATAGTGCTGCAGTGAACATGGGAGTATATATATCTTTTCAAATTACTTTTTTATTTCTTCTGCTAAATAGTGAGACATAGAATTTCTGGATCATAGGTAGCTCATTCTGTTTTTAATTTTTTTAAACTGTTTTCCATAATGGTGCACCAATTTGCAGTTCTTCCAACAGTGAACAAGGGTTCTCTTTTCTCCACATTCTCACCAACACTAGTTTTATGTTGATTTATTAATGATGGTATCAATCTGACAAATAAAGCAATATCTCACTGTTTTTTTATTGTGTTACATGTATACATATCTCCCCATTGTCCCCCCTCTCTCCCAGGCATACCCCAACCCCTCAGTGTCTATGTTCATTGGTTATGCTTATATGCATAGATACAAGTACTTTGATTGATCTCTTATATACCCCACCTCTTCTTAATCTTCCTGCTATAATATGACAGCCTGTTTAATGCTTTACTGCCTCTGTATCTATCCTTTTGTTCATCAGTTTACAATGTTCTTTATTATCCACAAATGAGGGAGAGCATGTGGTGCTTCTCCTTCATTGACTGGCTTATTTCACTAAGCATAAGGCTCTCCAGTTCCATCCAGGTTACTGAAAATGGTAAGAGTTCCTTCATTTTAATGGCAGCATAGAATTCCATTGTGTAGATGTAGCACAGTTTTCTGATCCACTCATCTGCTGACGGGCACCTAGGCTGTTTCCAAATTGTAGCTTTTGTAAATTGTACTGCTATGAACATAGGGGTGCATAAATACTTTCTGATTGGTGTTTGTAATTTCTTAGGATAAATTCCTAACAGTGGGATTGCTGGGTCAAATGGGAGATCCATTTTTAGTTTTTTAAGAAAACTCCATACTGTTCTCCACAGTGGCTGAACCAGTTTGCATTCCCACCAAAAGTGCACAAGGGTTCCTTTTTCTCCCCATCCTCGCCAACACTTGTTGTTTATTTGTTGATGATTGCCATTCTGATGGGTGTAAGATGGTATCGCATTGTCATTTTGATTTGCATCTCTCAGATAATTAGTGATTTTGAACATGTGTTCATGGGTCTCTTGGCTTTCCTTCTGTCATCTTTTGAAAAGGTTCTATTTAGGTCCGTTGCCCATTTTTTTTTATTGGATTATTTATCTTCCTTTTATTAAGTTGTATAAATTGGCTGTAGATGTTGGAGATTAAACCTTTATCAGTGATAACATTTGCAAACATGTTCTCCCATACAGTGGTCTTTGTTGTTTTGTTGATTTTTTTTTTTTTTCTGTACAAAAGCTTTTCCCCGAGACCAGATGGCTACACAGGAGCGTTTTACCAAACATTCAAGGAAGAATTAAACCTATCCTCCTCAGACTATTCAAAAACATTCAAGAAGAAGGAACACTTACCAACACTTCTATGAAGCCAGCATCACCCTAATACCAAAACCAGATGAAGACAACACAATGAAAGAGAATTATAGGCCAATATCTCTCATGAACATAAATGCCAAAATCAACAAAATTCTAGCAAATCAGATCTAGCAGTACATCAGAAAGATCATACACCGTGACCAAGTAGGATTCATCCCAGGTATGCAGGGATGGTACAATATTCACAAATCAATAAACGTGATACATCACATAAACAAATTGAGAGATAAAAATCACATAGTCATATCAATTGATGCAGAAAAATCATTTGACAAAATCCAACACTCTTTCTTGATAAAAAACTCTCAGCAAAGTGGGAATAGAAGGATCATACCTCAACATCATAAAAGCCAAATATGATAAACCCACAGCTATCATCATACTCAATGGGCAAAAACCAAAACCGTTTCCCCTAAGAATAGGAACAAGACAAGGATGCCCACTCTGGACTCTCCTGTTCGACATAGTACTGGAAGTATTAGCCATTGCAATTAGACAAGAGGAAGAAATGAAAGGCATTCAAATTGGAAAATAAGAAGTAAAGTTGTCCTTATTTGCAGATGACATGATACTGTACATAAAAAACCTGAAGGACTCCATCTCAAAACTAATTGACTTAATAAATGAATTCGGCAATGTAGCAGGATACAAAGTTAATGCCAAGAAATATGTGGCATTTCTGTACACTAATAGTGAAATTGCAGAAAGAGAGGCTCAAAAAGCAATCCCATTTACCATCACACCAAAAAAATTAAGATACCTAGGAATAAACCTAACTAAAGAGGTAAAAGACCTATATGTAGAAAACTACAGGACGCTGAAAAAAGAGATAGAGGAAAATGTTAACAGATGGAAGAGCATAACATGCTCATGGAGTGGGCGAATCAACATAATTAAAATGTCCATATTACCCAAAGCAATCTATAGATTCAATGCACTACCTATTAATTATCAATGACATACTTCATAAACTTAGAAAGAATTCTTCATAGATTCATATGGAACAACAACAACAACAACAACAAAAAAGACCACGAATAGCCACAGCAACTCTGAGAAAGAAGAATAAAGTAGGTGGGATCTCAATAGCAGATTTCAAGCTATATTACAAAGCCACTGTTCTCAAAAACAGCCTGGTACTGGCACAAGAACAGACATATAGACCAATGGAATAGAATAGAGAATCCAGATATCCACCCAAACCACTATGCTCAACTAATATCTGACAAAGGAGGCATGAACATACAATGGAGTCAAGATAGCCTCTTCAACAAATGGTGTTGGGGAAATTGGACAGATACATGCAAAAAAATGAAACTGGGCCACCAACTTACACCAAATACAAAAATAAACTCAAAATTGATACAGGACTTAAACATTAGAAGGGAAACCATAAAAATATTAGAGGAATCCACAGGCAGCATAATCTCAGACGTATGCTGAAAGAACTTCACTGATACTGCTCCAAAAGCAATGGAAGCTAAAGAAAAAATAAACAAATGGGACTACATCACTGTTGTTTTAATTTGCATTTTTTTCTGATGACTAGTGACATTAAGCATCTTTTCATATGACTATTGGCCATTTGTATGTCCTCTTTTGAGAATGAAGAAATAAATGATAAAATAAAAGTTAATCTTTTAAAATGATGTTATCAATTATAGGCATAAAGGAAGACTGAATTCCATACACATTTCCAAACACATGAAGAGACAGAGATGTTGATTGTATATGTATTATACGATAATCTCCTAATAAATAATAGGTTATAGTCATTAAGGAAGTGATATAGTTCTATAGCACTATAAATTATACTCTTTTTTAGATTCATATATAGATTGACAATATGAAATAAATCAATTAAAATAATTCTAATCCAAAGTATTTATTCACTGTATGAATCTCTGCCAGGGTTGAAATTTGGAAGGTAAATACAAAGAGAAGTGATGTAGTAGTCATGATAGATTAGTGTTCTAAAATTTAAATTAATATCTACCATTTTACTCTACAATTTGAGCACAAACATATTAATTACTTTCATTCTAATCTCAAAATTTTCTTCAAATTACCAAAAGACTGTAGAAAATATAAAAAGAGTATCTGCACTCAATCTGTGACTGATGATATTCATATACCAGTCATGTCTGTGTCAAGCAAAACTGGATTGAGAGAAAGACCCACCAAAATATGGTGTTCTCAATATAAAGGATAAGACTCAATAGGCCCACAGTACATGGGAAGTAATTGGAAGAGACCTCTTAGCTCACAGTGACTGGATTGGAAACAATTTTGAGATGGCCGGCCAATCTTGATCATGTCAACACTTCTGAGAAACAGACCTGGTGAATCCTGCAGCTCTATATACATGGTGCCAACTCTGTACTATGCAAAAGCAGGGACACAACAGGCTAGTAAGATGTCCTTGGTGTGGCTGACCTTTTTTCATCTTAAAATATAAAAACAAAACTACAAAAACTATAAGTTTATTTTATCTCTGGCTTTCCCCCCCTAATCCTCATAGGTTTCCGACTTCTAATCTTCTAAGAAAAGCAGTATTTGTAGGGTTTCATTTTACATGGAAATAAAAATAAAGTAACTATAGTGTGTGTGTGTGTGTGTGTGAAAAGATGACTCTCCAGTACTTAGAAATTCATTTCCAGTGACCAGGAAAGGCAGGACAGAGAGATAGGTGTTATATTAATTTTCATATTTCTTTTTTAATATTCTTATGTTATACACATTGTAAAACTGTTTTTAATATATTTTTATTGATTTTAGAGAGGAATGGAGAGGGATAGATGGATAGAAACATCAATGATGAGAGAGAATCATTGATCTGTTGCCTCCTGCACACCCTTTACTGAGGATCGAGCCTGCAACCCAGGAATGTGCCCTTGGCCAGAATCAAACCTTGGACCTTTCAGTCTATAGGTCGACGTTCTATCCACTGAGCAAAAATGGCTAGAACTAAAATTATTTTTACAAAGAAAAAGAAAAGTAAATAAAATATTGGTGAATGTTAATATAAATTTGGAGTAGGGAATGTCTTTTGAAGCATAACATCAATGGTAAGTTCACCATGTGAGTACCTCAACATCAAAAGACAAAATATAAAAGGATGGAAAAATAAAAGAATGTTTACAAATTGAAAGGCCAATAGAAAATTGAGAAAAAAAATTATATGATATGACAAAGAGATATTTTCTTAATAATACAGTGTTCTTACAAATCAATAAAACAAACACTTCAAACTGGACTATAATCTTTGAGGTGTGAGCTTTGTTTTAATTATTGCTTTATCTCTAGTTATGAGCACATAATTTGTACTTCATAATGTATTCTCTATAAACATATTTTTTCAAACAGGTAGACAAGATAAATATATAAAATATAGAAAGATATGAGCTTAATAAAAAGTAATTAAATTAAAAAAACTAAAATGATCCTTCTGCCTATATTATTGCTTCTTTATATCTGGAAAATTCCTAAAGCTTTGTGATATAGATATTTTTAATATTTTTCCTATTTCCCTATCCACATCACTTTTAGTGTTATCAGGTCACTATGATTTTGTCATTCATTGTCTTTAATTTGTTGTATGATAATTATTTTGTCATTCATTTGGTTTTATTTTGTTGTATTTTAATTTCAGGTCATTCTTGCCATCCTAGCTGGACTTAATTCTCAAGGACAAGGATTGTTCTTTGTGTATTTATTTATTTTTTTAATTGAGGTCTAATTGATATACAATATTATATTAGTTTTAGGTATGCAACATAATGACTTGATATCTGTATATATTGATCAGAAATATTCTTATTTATACAGATATTTCTAATACCTATCAGCTTATAGATTATAGTAGGTACTTAATATTAATTGTACTGAATGAAATTGTTATACAAAAACAAAATGGAAATTTTAATATTTGTTTACAAAAAATGAATTATTTTTTCTTTTCTTTTTTAAATAAATCTTTTTTGTTCACTTTATTACAGATGTTCCTCTTTTTTTGCCTCCCATAGCTCCCCTCCACCTGATTCCCCCCAACCCATATCCTTACCCCCCCACTGTCCTCATTCATAGGTATAAGATTTTTGTCCAATCTCTTCCTGCACCCCTCACTCCTCCTTTCCCCCGAGAATTGTTAGTCCATTCTCTTTCTATGCCCCTAATTCTATTATATTCACCATTTTATTCTGTTCATCAGATTTTTTTATCCACTTGATTTTTAGATTCACTTGTTGATAGGTATGTATTTGTTATCACTTTGTTGTTCATAATTGTTATCTTTACCTTTTTATTCTTCTTCATCTTCTTAAAGAAAACCCTTCAGCATTTCATATAATCCTGGTTTGGTGGTGAGGAACTCCTTTAGCTTTTTCTTATCTGTGAAGCTCTTTATCTGACCTTCAATTCTGAATGATATCTTTGCTGGGTAGAGCACTCTTGGTTGTAGGTTCTTGCTATTCATCACTTTGAATATTTCCTCCCACTCCCTTCTGGCTTGCATAGTTTCTGTTGAGAAATCAGCTGACAGTTGTATGGGTACTCCCTTGTAGGTAACTAACTGTTTTTCTCTTGCTGTTTTCAAGATTCTCTCTTTGTCTTTTGCCCTTGGCATTTAAATTATGATGTGTCTTAGTGTGGTCCTCTTTGGATTCTTTTTGTTTAGTGTTCTGTATGCTTCCTGGACTTGTAAGTCCATTTCTTTCACCAGGTAAAGAAAGTTTTCAGTCATTATTTCTTCAAATAGGTTTTCAGTATCTTGCTCTCTCTCTTCTTCTGGCACCCCCATAATTCTGATGTTGGTATGCTTAAAGTTGTCTCAGAGGCTCCTTACACTATCTTCACATTTTTGGACTCTTTTCTCTTTTTGTTTTTCTGTTAGGGTGTTTTTTGCTTCCTCATATTTCAGATCTTTGATTTGATTCTTGGGGTCCTCTAGTCTGCTGTTGGATTTCTGTATATTATTCTTTACTTCAGACAGTTCATGCTTAATTTCTGACTGGTCCTTTTCCATTTTTTTTGACATTCTCATTAAGATCTTTGAAGGACTCACTAAGTTTCTCAAAGTTCTCACTATGTTTGTTGGTGGTTTGTAGAAGATTCTTGAATAACCTTATAAATGTGGTTTTGAACTCTATGACCAGTCGTTTGCTTTCCTCAATTTCTTTCACTCATAACATGTTTCTTGGTCTCTGCATTTTGGCTGCTTCCCAGTGTTGATAGAGTGGCTTTGTGTGCTAGTTGTCCTTAGGGCCCAGTAGCTCCACCTCCCCAATCACCTGAGGTGGATACTCTTGGTCCACCCCTTTGTGGGCTGGGTTCACAATCTTGTTGTAGTTAAGCCTTGATTGCTATTGGTACACTGGGAGGAATTGACCTCCAGGCCAATTGACTGGGAGGATTATCTGTGTCTATTAATGGAAGAACTGCTGTTCTGGAGACAGCCCTATTGGGCAGAACTTGTTTCAGTGGGGCTTTGGTGCTCACTGAGTCTGCCTCTTGAGTGTGTCACTTATGTGAGGAGTTGAAATCTGGTGTCATCTCACACTGACCTCTAGGTACACTGGTTCCTGGATCTCCAAGGAGGTGCAAGTCAGCTAGTGTCTGAGCCTCCCAGCAGGAGCTACAGGGAGCTCTGCAGATTTCTCCTCTTTGCTTGGAGTTTGGAAGTTTTGGAGTTGCCTGACCCAGCTGCAATTTGTTAAGTTAAGCTGCCAGAGGGCAGGCCATTCATATGCAAAAGTCACCACACAGCTGGGTGGGTTTGTTAATTGAGCAGGGAGGGGTCTCAGGGCATCTCTAGGCTAGGGCATGGCAAACAGCAATGGCTGCCAGTCAGCTCTCTCTACAGCATTCTATTCAGTGTCCTATGTCCCGTGCCCCAGCGCAGTAAACATTGATTCCAGTGCACAACTCTGAGAGAGCCACCCTCCCTTTTTTTCTGACCTGATGACAGACAGTCCAGTTTCTCCCTGTATGAGCCTGGGTCCCCAGAATCCCGCCAGAAAATGGAGTTCAGAGAGTCGGGAACCTGTTACTTTCTCCCAATTGAAAAAAAAAAAAAAAACAGTGCATGCCAGCCCAATTCGAGACCGTCTCCCTACCTCTACTTTCTGAGCCTCTGCATGTCCCACCAGGTCTGGATGCACTTTTTTTTCCTTCTAGTTGTAGAACTTCCAATCCACCAGCTTTCCTGTAATTCCAGGGGATAGTTGTTTTGTCTTTTAGTTGTAGTTTTGGTGTGGTTGAGAGAGACAGCATGTACAGATATATATCTTTTGCCACCATCTTGGCTCCTTCTTAATTAATTTTTCTTTATCATAGTATGTTAGCTTATTTTTAAAATATTTTCGCTTTTAAACTGTTAGTCTTTACTTGAAATTAAAATTAAAAATTTTTTTATGTTTAGTACTAAATTTTTCAAACCAAATTTAATAGTATGTTAGATTATTGCACTAAATATTCTATTCTCAACTACAATGACAATGGTAGTAGTGGTATTGCCAAGTTTTATCTTTGTACTGACTTGCCAACTATATCTGGGAGTATTTTTATAAATTAACATAGGAAAACCACAAAAAACTTCACATCGATAATCAATAATTAATAAAGCTATGCCGGTTAGCTTTGTGAATTATCAGACACTTGTGAAGACGTCAAGGTTCTGAATTATGATCCTTTTATTACAACACTTAACTTTTTTTTAACTTCAGTATTTCAAAGTCTGTGATTTTATCAGAAAAAAATAGGCCCTGGTCAGGAAGCTCACTTAGTTAGAGCTTCTTCCTGTATACCAAAAGATTGGGTGTTTGATTCCAGGTCAGAGGACAAATAAGAACCAACCAATGAATACATAAGTGGAACAACAAATTGATGTTTCCCCCTATCTCTCTCCCACTCTCTCTAAAAAAATCAATAATCAATCAGTCAATCAATCAATCAATCAGACTGTGTTTGTTTTTTAAAAAGCCTTGGTCATGTTGCTTATTTGTTTGGAGCATTTTCTTGAGCATCAAAATGTTGTGAGTTAGATCCTTGGTCCTGGTACATATGGGAGCCAATGGATAGATGTTTCTCTCTCACATCAATGTTTCTCTCTCTTCCTTCCTTCTTCTCTAAAATCAATAAATATATTTGCCAAGGATAAAAATGTGAAAAAATTAATCCTCCTTTGATACTGAAAAAAATTATGAATGAAAATCAATCTTACCACATTTTCTACAAATAACAGTGCATGCACACTATAAAATAAACATTTTAAAATATTTTACATAATTTTAAATTTTAAATAACTATTAAAGTAGTCTATAGATAGTAAAGAAGAAATAAGACATATAGCTTCTTGAGATTTTATTCTGGTTACTAATTAGACATTGAGTTATTTTATTATTTAGTTATGGCTTTTGGTTTACATTTCCAATTAAAATGCCATGCATACAAAATGGAAACCATCTCTACAAGCCACAATATTTTGAATTTACTAGTAATTGCCTCTATAAATGCTTATGGCCTACAAAGGGTTAAAGTAGATTTTATATTCATGTAACATTAGCATTTTGAAATATTCTCTTTATGTTATTTTAAAAATTTTCTCATTTTTTTACACACAGAATTCTACTTCCATTTGCTGCATTATAAGACTTTTTAAAATGTTACCAAGTCATTAATATAAATAATATATTTCAGCCATTCTAGATAAGAGTTTTCTGCTCACTATCCTGTTAGTGAATTAATGTATGACCCAACATAGTATTAAAAATAAGATATGGAAATCACATTTACCTCAAATCATTGTGGTTTTAATACAATTATTAAACCTTAGAAATCTAAATTATGCATATCTATTAAGTACCTAAGTCAATTTACCAAAATGATGGAAAAAGACCCTATTTGTATGATAGTGCAGCTTTCAACTAACTTTTGAATTCATGGAAGCTCACTCAAACTTATCTGTAAATTTTTCCTTTCAATATCACAAGATTAATATTATAGTGAAAGAATGGTTTGGGCAAATGTGATCTGATTCAACCAAAACAAAAATCTCTTAATTATTTCATAGAGGCTATTGTTGATCACAAAACATCCCTAATTACCTCCAGCATCAATAATACCATGTATTTATCTATCTTTTGTCACACAGTGGTTCACTTTAAAGTACAAACAGAAAAACTTTCCTGGGAACTTGTTCATTCTGCTAAATCATATTATAAAACAACTGTGAAGAAAAAAGGTTTTAGTGTATAAAAGCACGTTGAATATTGCTCCATGATTATAAAGTACTAGAGGCTTGGAGCATAAAATTCATACATCGGAAAGGGAGTGTCCCTCAGCCCAGCCTGCACCCTCTGCAATATGGGACCTTTTGAGGGGTGTCTGATTGCCTGTTTAGGTCCAATCCCACCAAGATCAGGCATAAATGGGGGTTGGATATCCCTTTCACAATCCAGGACTGCTGGCTCCCAACCGCTGGCCTGCCTCTGCCTGATTGCCCCTAATCGCTTCTGCCTGCCAGCCTGATCACCCCCTAACCACTCCACTGCCATCCTGATTGATGCCTAACTTCTCCCTGGCTGGCCTGATTGCCCTTAACTGCCCTCTCCTGCCAGCCTGGTCTCCCCTAACTGCCCACCCCTGCCAGTCTGGTTGTCCCTAACTGTCCTCCCCTGCAGACCTGATCACTCCTAACTGTCCTCCCCTGCTGACCTGGTGCCCCCCAACAATCCTCCCCTGCTGGCCTGGTCCCCCCAACTACCCTCTCTGGTTGCCTGATTGCCCACAAATGCCCTCTCCTGCAGGCTTGGTTCCCCCCAACTGCCTTCCCTTACAGGCCTGCTCTCCCCCAACTGCCCACAACTGCCCTCCCCTGCCAGCCATCTTGTGGTGGCCATCTTCTGTCTTGGAGAGATGGGAAATTTGCATATTACTCTTATTAGATAGGATTATTAAGTATCAAAAGGATGAATAACAGATTATATTTTGAAATAATAATGGTTCTATTTTGTTTTTGAAAGTAATATGCAATCATTAATTAGAATAATCAATCAATAAAGAAGAAAGGTAATCCAACCATAAAACACCTCCCAGATATAAAAACTGTTAACATATTCTCACATTCACTTCTCTTACTATGTTTGTATCTGGAAATTTACATGTTAAAAATTAAGAGCTACATAAACATATTGTGTATTTGGACATGTAAAATCATTTACATAAGATTATCTAAGAAGTGTAACATAATTAGTTCAAATATATATGCAACCAACTTGCTCTCCCTAAAATTTTCATTAATTTACTTTCTTATCAATAATAAATTTCTACTTCTTGCCATCCTTGTTAATAAGGATTGCATTGAAGCTGTAGTTAACCTTGGATAGTTAAAAATTACTTAACAGTCTAATAGATTGTTAAAGGTATTTTATTGTTTTAATTTAGACTAAATTTATAGTGAGATGAATCTTTTCCCATGTATTTATAGAGCATTTGTATTTTTATTTAAAGTGTTTACTATATCTCTTATGCATTTTTAGTATTATTTTATGTGTATTTAAAAAGATTTACTCTTTCTCAAACTCTTCCAAACTTATTTTACAAGGCCACCAATTTCCTGATATCCAATCCAGACAAGGACACTATATGAAAAGAAAATTATAGGCCAAGATCCTTGATGAACATAGATGTAAATAATCCTCAACAAAATACTAACAAACTAATTTTAACATCACATTAAAAGTATCAGATAACATGATCAAGTAGAATTTATCCCTGAGATGCAAGGATGGCTCAACAAATACAAATAATATGATAAAACACATTAACAAAAAGAAGGATACAAAGTCCCAGAAGAAATCATTGGCAGTGAAATCTCAGACATCTCTCATAACAATATATTTTTGGATACACATAGGATGATGGAAGCTAAGGAGAAAATAAACAAATGGGACTACATCAAAATAAAAAGCTTCTGCACAGCAAAAGAAACCATCAACAAAACAACAAGAAAGCCCACTGCATGGGAAAACATATTTGCCAATGTGATATCCTATAAGAGTTTAATCTCCAAAATTTATAGGGAACACATACAACTTAAGAAAAGAAAGATAAACAATCCAATAAAAAAAAAATAGACAAAGAACCTAAATAGACACTTTGTGAACAAGTACATAAGAAAGGCCAAGGGACATATGAAAGCATGCTAAATCACTAATCATCTGAAAGATACAAATCAAAACAACAATGAGGTACTATCTCACACCTGTCAGAATGCCTATCATCAACATATCAACAAAGAACAAGCACTGAAAAGGATGAGAGGATAAAGGAACCCTCATGCACTGCTGTTGGGAATGCAGACTGGTGCAGCCACTGTAGAGAACAGTATAGAGTTTCCTCAAAAAAACTAAAAATGGAACTCCCATTTGACTCTGAAATCCCACTTCTAGGGATATATCCCAGGAAAACAGAAACACCAACAGAAAGGATATATGCACCCTTATGTTCATAGCAGCACAATTTACAATAGCTAAGATTTGGAAACAGCCTAAATGCCCATCAACAGATAAGTGGATTACTAAAAAACTGTGGTATATCTATACAATGGAATACTATGCTGAGGTAAAAAAGAAAAGAACTCTTATAATTTGCAACAGCATTATGCTAAGTGAAATAAGCCAGATGGAGAAAGAGAAATATCATATGATCTCACTCTTTTATGGAATATAATGAACAACATAAAATGATTAACAAAAATAGATCCAGAAACATAGCAGTATTGAATAGACCCTCCAACCTCAGAGGGAAGGAAGAGAAGGGTGGGGGCAGTAAGAGATCAACCAAAGGACCTCTATCCAGGCATATGAGCATGACCAATGGACAGAGACAATAGGGAGGTGGGGGGCATGTGATGGGGTTCAGGAGCAGGCAGGAAGAGATCAATGGGGGATAAAGGAGACATATGTAACTTTCAACAATAAAGAATAAAAAATAAAATTATGGTAGAAAAACAGACATATAAACCAATGAAAAAATTGAGAACCCAGAAATAAACTCATGCATTTATATTAAACTAATATTTGACAAGGGCACCAAAAAAAAAAAGATAGTCTCTTCAATAAATTGGGAAAACTGGCTATCCACATGAAAAATAATGAAATTGTATTCATATCTTTTCTATACACGAAAATTAGCTCCAAATGTATTAAAAGTTAAATGTAAGAACTGAAACTTGACACGAATATTTCTAGGAAAAGAAAAAAGCATAGGCAATGATTATCTGGACATGACACAGAAACCACAGGAAACAAAAACAAAATAGACAAGTGGGACTACATCAACAAAAACTACTTCTACACAGTATAAGAAAAAATTAGTAAAATGAAAAGGCTATCTGTTGAATGGGAATAAATGTATCTGATAAGGGGTTAATAACCACAATATTTAAATAATTCATACCACTCAACACCAAGAAAAATAATAAAAATAAACCAATTTTAAAATGAGCAAAGGACCTAAATAAACATTTTTTTCAAAGAAGACATACTAATGGTCAACATTTTTTTTTAATATACTCAATATCACTAATCAATAGGAAAATGCAAATCAAAACCAGATTACACAAATTGGTATATACATTTTGGTAAATAGTGTGGAGATTCTTCAAAAAAAAATCAAAGCACATCAACTATATGATCAGCAATTTAAATTCTGGGTATATATCCAAAGGAAATTAAATCAGTATTTCCAAAAGATTATCTATACTCCCATGTTCATTGCAACATCATTCATAGTAGCCAAGTTATGGAAACAATCTATGTGTCTGTCAACAGATGAATGGATAAAGAAATGTGGTATATATGCATGAAGAAAATGTGGCATATTCATACAATGGAATACAATTCAGCCATAAAAAAGAATGCAGTCATGCCATTTGCAATAACATGGATAAACCTGAAAGACATTATGCTAAGTGAAACAAGCCACTCAGAGAAAGACAACTATGATATGATTTCACTTATATATATAGAATCTAATGAACAAAATAAATTAACAAAGTAGAAACAGACTCATAAATATAGAGAACAGACTGACAGCTGTCAGAGGAAAGGGGGCCTGGGGCTTGGATGAAAAGTTGAAGGGATTAAGAAAAAAAAATACTCATAGACACAGACAACAGTATGGTGATTACTAAAGGGAAAGGAGGTGGAGAGGTAGAAGAGGGTAAAGAAGGTATAAATGGTGATTAAAGGAGACTTGGAAGGTGAATGAACACATAATATGTAGATGATGTATTATAGAATTTTACATTTAAAACCTACATAATTTTATTAATCAATGTCTGGCAGCACATATGGAACATGGTCTTGTGATCTGTGGTGAGGCATATCAAGTTCCACCAACAGCTTTGACTTGGGCTGGGGGTAGGGCATGCACTAGGTGACGGCTTCGTGTATGTGTATACTTTGGTGGGGGAGGAGAGCCTGCACCAGCCCAAGGGCTCTGGCTGTGCCAAGTGGAAGAGCCTGCAGTGTGCTTGGCAGTAAGGGCACATAAACCATGAATAACAGAATAAAAAATTGGTATTTTTTAAAATAGAAGGAAGGAAATCATTATCATAACAGCCTACTGGACACACCCATTATTAGTTTTATGTGTTCTATCTATACATATGTTTATATCATAATAAAAATATCTTATTAGCATTGATTATATTTTTAGCATTTTGTCAGTTGTTATAATAATTTTGGTTGCTGCATAATAGTCAATCAAGTAAAGACACTGTAATTACTCATCTGTCTTATGGTTACACTATTCTAAAGCTACTTTCACATGCTCACTCTTTTAAAAAATCCAACAGTGACTATCTTTTTGTATTTATCTATATATAACTTTTACATTATTTACTCAAAATAAGTTCTATCATTTCATTCTAAAATAACTGCTGTCTTTAATGGTGATTGGGTTAGTTTATAACATTAGAGAGTTAATATATTGATAATTTATCTCTACCAGTACTACTGAGTTGTTTCACATCCTTTAATATGTTTAGCAATGAAAATAGATCTTGAAGATCCCTTTTGGCTATACATAGTCTACTGAGTTTTATTAGTTCTAAAGCAAAACCATTTCTAGACTAATTGTAAATTAGTTTGATAAGAAACCTTTTAATTTTATGAGACACATCAATGAGAAAAAATGGAATTCACCTTAAAGAAATTCACTACCCATGCTAAAAGTTCTTTAAATGTAAGGTAGGTTATATTTGCAAACAACTTGTGGCAACATGTTCACATAATCTTTATTTGAAGGTATAATTATAGTGTTTCTCTAGAAATACTAATAGGGAAGGAAATTTTTGAAAAGTAACTTGTTTCAGAGTAGGATGATTGGCAATAGCTACACCTGAGGGATGAAACAGGTAGTCACTATATCTTAAATGTTTGCACCTACTCATTACAGCATATATTTGGTGGAATTTAAAAATACGAAAATAAGATAATATATTTTACAACTATGTATTGCAACATATAGTATGTATCCAAGCTAACATTTCTACATACCCTTTTGCAAATAGATACAAAAAGATTCATATACTAAGTAAGATAACCTAATGAATAACTGACTTTTAAATTTAAAACATTACTTTTACCTGAAAAGTTGATGTTATATATACATGTCAGATAATGAATGTGTGAATTAACAAGTGGTAATAACTCCATTGAGTATATGTATGTCTAATCACCATCATACACTGCAAATATATACAATTTTATTTGTCAACTAGTGGCCCAGTACATGAAATTTATGCACATTAAAAGGGAATTAATTAGAGGAAATATTTTAATATTGCTATTTGCCCTTTCTCTATAATAGAAGTGTCAGAGATGAAAGAAAATTAGTAAAATGTATATGTAAATCTCCCTCCTGTCAGAGTCTGGGGTGCTCTGCAGGACCCAGAGTCAAGTCCCCTCCCACCTGTGTATGCCTCTAAATCACACAAGACACAGACCTGGCCAGCCCCATTGGGTGAGACCAAGACACAGCTGGCCCCATCACCATCAAGCCCTGCTGGGTGTGGGGCACAGCCTTAGGTTCCCTGTCAAGCCCTGCCAGGTGTGTGTGGGGGTGTGGTCTAAGGTCAACCATCAAGCCCTACCAGGCAGGGGCATGACCACCGGTCCCCTATCAAGCCTGTAGGGTGGGGGTGTGGCCTGAGGTCCCCTGACCCAGCACCAGGGCTGGGAGCATGAAGCAGGAGCAGGGAGAATAGCCTGAGGTCCCTTGGACTGGGACCAGGACTGGGGGTGCGGCTCGAAGATGGAGGGCATGGTCTAAGGTCCTCTGTAAACCTCTGCTGGGCAGGGAGTGCAGCCTGAGGTCCACCGCCCTGGCGAGGCACCACCCAGCCTCAGGTTCTTGCTGATTAGTTGTTATGGTGTGATGGTATGATGATCATTTGCATATTAATTTTTTATTATATAGGAATTATATAGGATTATACTTCCATGAAACTGGGGAAGAGGAAGATAGCAATTTAGCTGCCTGAGTTTCCATCATCCTAGTCTGCACTGTGAATTTCAGACTCAAATAATCTCTTCCCTGAATTTTCAGCTTTCCCAAATAGCTATACAATATTCAGACTTGATAGATCCTATAACTGTGTGAGCCAATTCATCAAAATCTCTCTCTCTCTCTCTCTTTCCTCTCTCTCTCTCTCTCTCTCTCTCTCTCTCTCTCTCTCTCATATGATATATGTCATATATATTATTTTAAATATTTAATTTGTCTTACTCTTGACAATTTTTTATTCCTTGCTTGAGTATATATTTATTGATTTTAGACAGAGAGGAAGGGAAAGATAGAGAGAGCGAGAGTGAAAAAGAGAGAGAGAGAGAAATATTGACTGGTTTCCTCCCATATGCACCCAACCTGGGTTCGAACCTGCAATGTAGGTATCTGCTGACCAGACACTGAATCTGCAACCTTTTGGTGTATGTAAGAAAGTTCCAACCAACTACCTACCCATCCAGGAGAGTCTGGACCTTTTATGTTTTTAAATATGCTTATTTATATTTTATTAAGTCATCTTTCTTCATTCTTGTTACTTATCTAATTTTAGTTAAATTTTAATTTGTTTCTTCAATAATATTTATCTATTTGAAAATTAATATGTATGTTTAAATATATATATAGCTGATTCATATCCATACTGAGTTGGCTAAAACTCTTTCAGACTTACGCTATATTCTGTATTTCTCCCATCTATTCTAACTAAGAAATTACTGGTGAGGAGAAACTAAAATGGTGGCATAAGTGAACACCTAAAATGCTGCCTATCACAACAATTTCAAAACTACAGCAAAAATACAGAATGGACACCATCGAGAACCACAGGAAAGCTGGAAATTCTACAGCTAGAAGTAAAGAGAGGGACTCACGAAGACTCAGAGAAGTTGTAAAAAGCTGAGGTACGGAGATACACATGTGGAGAGGACAGGCGGTGGAGTGTCTGGCTGGCTTCCTCTAGTGGGTGGGAGACAGAAAATCCTGACTGCTTGAACCATACTTCTGACTGCACTGAACCCCAGTACTGGGCGAGACTCATATAGGGGGAGTCTGGACTGTTGTGAAAAGAGAAGAGTGCACAGAAAGTGAGGGGAGCCATGAAAGGCAGAGTTCTGGAGGCATGTGCAAAGAGAACTCACTGCTGATTGTGCCCCAGGCTTTCTCTAGTGGGAGGAAAACAGAACCTCCCATCTGCACTGAACTCCAGTTCCAACTGCACTCAACCTCAGTTTCAGGGGAGACCCTGGGATTGAGTCCCCGAAGTGCACGGAAACAGAGGGGAGCCGGAAAGGCAGAGGTCTGGAGGTGCCCTCATGTGCACATAAAGAGGGCTGCAGTGATTACCAAAGGGCACTGAGACCCAGGGGCAGCCATATAGGGCAGGGCTGACAGGAAGCCAAGGCTGTCTGCTCAGCCCTGAGACTCCACCACAACCAAGCCCAGCACAGAGGCTCTTGCAATCTTGCAAGTCTTAAGGCTGAGTCAAGCACAGAAGTTCTCTGGGTGCAGACACAGCTGATCCTCACAACCAATTTGCTTGGAGGTCAATTCCCCCCAGTGATACCAACAACAGTCAAGACTTAACTACAATAACACTGTACAAACAATCCACAAAGGGGTGCACCAAGAGTGTCCACATCAGGTAACTAGGGAGGCTGAGCTACTGAGGACACCTAGCACACAAAGCCAACTCTACCAATTTAGGGAAGCAGCAAAAATGGGGAGACAAAGGAACAGATCACAAACAAAAGAAATGGAGGAAAACAAACAACTGGATATAAAGTTCAAAATCACAGTTATAAGGTTTTTCAAAAATTTCCTAGAAAAGATGGATAAATTAAGCGATACCCTCGAGGATATGAAAAAGGACCAATTAGAAATTAAACATACACTGACTGAAATAAACAAAAAATATTATACCGTGGTATCTCGAGAAACGAGTGCCCTAACATACAAGAATTTTGAAATACGAGCCAACGAGCGAGCGATTTTTTGCTTTGAAATACGAACATTTGAGATACGAGTAATCCCAAGGAACGGTTGGCTGCACAAGACCCATCAGTTTACTGCAACTCGAGTGTCTCATAGTTGCCCACACCTCAGTCAGTGTGCTTGTTTACCTCGTTGTTGAAGCATCTTTTGGCATTTACATACTTTATCACATTTCTTTTTATAACCATGGGTCCGAAGAAAGCGAGTGGAAAGATCAGTGCTCATAAGAGGACGATGTTTACTGAAATAAGGCATGAAATCATAGAAAATATGAGCAAGGTGTGCTAGTGGCTGACTTGGCGAGGCATAGTACTTCAACGATATGCACTGTGCTTAAACAGAAGGAGTCCATAAAGGGTATAATGCCAGCTAAGGGCATTATAATAGTTTCTAAGCTCCGTAGTTCTCTCCATGAAAAGATGGAGAATCTACTGATGGTGTGGGTAATGGAGAAGCAGCTTAAAAGAGATACATTAACACGGCATCATATGCGAGAAGGCGCAAGTGATTTATGGTGATTTGCTGAAGCAGACCCCGTGCACTTCCATGGATGAAGCATCAAAAGACTCATTTAAAGCCAGTAGAGGCTGGTTTGATAACTTCAGGAAAAGGTCCGGCATTCATTCCACCATCAGGCATGGTGAGGCAGCAAGTTCGGATGTGAAGGCAGCTGAGGATTACCTCAAAACGTTTTCTGAACTGATACAAGCCAAAGGATATATCCCCCAGCAAGTCTTCAACTGTGACGAGATAGGGCTTTTCTGGAAGAAGATGCTGAATAGGACTTATATAATGGCAGAGGAGAAGGAAATGCCAGGCCACAAACCCATGAAGGATAGGCTAAGTCTCCCACTGTGCTCCAATGTGAGTGGCGACTGCAAGATCAAGCCTCTGCTCGTATACTATTCGGAAAACCCCAGAGTCTTTAAGTCACATAAGATTTTAAAAGCTAAACTGCAAGTTATGTGGAGGGCAAACCTAAAGGCCTGGGTCACCAGGCAGTTCTTTGTGAAGTGGGTAAACCTGGTTTTCGGCCCTTCTGTTAAGAAATATCTACAGGAAAACAACCTAATCATACAAGCCCTCCTCGTCCTCGACAATGCCCCTGTTCACCCACCGAACCTGGAAGATGAACTCCTCGAAAAGTTCAAGTTTATAAAGGTTGTCTACCTACCTCCCAACACCACTCCTATCCTGCAGTCCATGGATCAGGAGGTGATTTCTAATTTTAAAAAGCTGTGCATCAAGCACCTGTTCCGGTGCTACTTTGGGGTGACGGAGAACACAAACCTCACCCTTTGAGAATTCTGGAAGAACCACTTTAACATCGTGATATGCCTCAGAATTATTGATCAGGCCTGGCTGGGTGTTCCAATGAGGACTTTGACCTCTGCATGGAAGAAGCTGTGGCCTGAGGCTGTAGCCGAAAAGGACCTTCGAAGGATTCGAACCCGAGGTGCCAGTGGAGGAGGAGATAGTGTCTCTGGGAAAATCCATGGGCCTGGAGGTGGATGAGAGAGACGTGAATGAGCTCGTCGAGGAGCACTCTCTGGAACTCACCACGGAGGAGTTACAAGAGTTGCAGTCTCAGCAACATGCGGAGGTTCTCTAAGTATTGGTTTTGAGGAGGAGCCAGAGGTGGAAGAGATCTCTACAAGTGAGATAAAGGAGATCTTAGGAATGTGGGAGAGGTTGTCACACTTTGTGGAAAAGAAAAACCCCGACAAAGTTGCTACTGGTTGTGCATCGGAGCTGTTCAACGAAACTTGCCTCACCCATTTCAGAAACATTCTGAAGGGGAGGAAGAGGCAAACCTCGTTGGACATGTTTTTTTGAAATCGGCCAAAAATGCAAAGACCAGTAGCAATTAAGTTCAGTGAAGATTAGTTAAGTTACATTCAGTTTAGGGATAAAGTGTAGCATTAAGAGTGTAAGGAGTAGGTAAATACTCTTTATAAAACCAGTTTCTTCCTTTACATTCTCTTTTATTATGTTTTTATACAATATTTGTCACTTATAAATACATTTTTCTTATTCAAAAACACGTAACAAGAACGACTGGGGTGGTATTTTTGGGGCTGGAACAGATTAACGGCATTTCAATTTATTTCAATGGGGAAATTTGCTTTGAGATATGAGCAACTTGATATATGAGCAAGGTTACGGAATGAATTAAACTCGTATCTCAAGGTACCACTGTACAGAGACATAACAGCAGACTAGAGTAATGTAAGGATCAAGTTGAAGATTTGAAATACAAAGAAGCAGAAAACACTCCACTGGAATAGCAAAAAGAATAAAAAATGTGAAGATAGTGTAAAGAGCCTCTGGGACAACTTCAATCATACCAATATCAGAATTATGGGGGTGCCAGAATAAGAGAGAGAGCAAGATATGGAAAACCTATTTGAGAAATAATGACTGAAAACTTCCCCACCTGGTGAAAAGAAATAGAGTTACAAGTCCTGGAAGCGCACAGAACCACAAACAATAGGAATCCAAGGAGGACCACACCAACATACAACATAATTAAAATGCCAAGAGCAAAACACAAAGAGAGAATATTAAAAGTAGCAAGAGAAAAACAGTTAATTACCTACAGCTGATTTCTCAACAGAAACAATGCAGGCCTGATGTCAGTGGCAAGAAATATTCAAAGTGATGAATAGCAAGAACCTACAACCAAGATTACTCTACCCAGCAAAGATATCATTCAGAATTGGAGGTCAGGTAAAGAGCTTCACAGATAATAAAAAACTAAAGGAGTTCATCAACACCAAACCAATATTATATGAAATGCTGAAAGGTACTCTTTAGGAAGAGGAAGAAGTAAAAGGTGAAGATAAAAATCATGAACAACAAATACGTATCTACCAACAAGTGAATCTAAAAAGTGAATTAAAAATCTGATGAGCAGAATAAACTGGTGAATATAATACAATTGGGAAAGGTGTGAAAGGGATAAAGGGAGAGACTGGACAATAATCATACACCTATGGATGAGGACAATGTGGGTGTGGGGGAGTAAGGACAGAGGTTGGGGTGGGAGCCAGGTGGAGGGGAGCAATGGGGGATAAAAGAGAAACAATTTTAATAATCTGACCAATAAAAATTTATTTTAAAAAATAAAAAAAGAATTATTCCTTGATATTATTTTAAAAAAAGAAAAGAAAAAAGGAGTTACTGGTGAATTCTTACCAAGAGGTTGACAAGATGTGTGTGGCATATGTACTAAATGTGAGTGATGTTGAAATTAGGGCAGTTTGTCAAAAAGATAGCCATCTGTAGAGATAGTAGAAAGAATGATTTTTTTTTTAGTTTTATTTTTCAATTACAGTTTACATTCAATATGACTTACTAGTTTATGGTGTATAGCATAGTGGTTAGATATCCATATCGTTACAAAATACTTCCCACAATATCTCCAGTACCCACCTGGCACCATACACAGTTACTACAATATTATTGACTATATTCCCTATGCTTTACTTTACAACTCCATGACAATTTGAACTTCTTAATGCCTTCACCTTGTTCATTGGTTCCCCTAAGTTCCCTCCCCTCTGGCATCCATCAATCTGATCTCTGTAACTATGAATCAGTTTCAATTTTGTTATTTAGATTCTATACATAAGTTAAATCATATAGTATTTTCTATTTCTCTGACTGACTTATGTCACTTAGCAAAATACCTTGTAGGTCCACATTTTCACTAATGGCAAGATTTTGTTTCCTTCTTATGGCTAAATAATATTCCTTTGTAATATGTTTATCAATTCTTCTATTGACGGATAATTAGGTGGCTATTGTAAATAAGACTACAATGAACACAGGAGTTCATATATTCTTTCAAATTAGTGTTTTGAGTTTCTTTGGATATATATCCAGAAATAGAATCACTGGGTCATAAAGCAGTTCCATTTTTAATTATTTGAGAACCCTCCATACTGTTGGTGGGAATACAGATTGGGGCAGCCAATCTATATTCCCACCAACAGTTCATGAGGGTTCCCCTTTTCTTCACATCCTTGCCAACACTTGTTTATTGATTTATTGATAATAGCTATTCTGACAGGTGTGAGGTGATAGCTCATTGTGGTTTTAATTTGCATTTCTCTGATGATTAGTGACTGAGCATTTTTTCACATGTTTATTGGTCATTTGTATGTCCTTTTTAGAGAAGTGTCTATTCAGGTCCTCAGCCAATTTTGCAGCTAGATTGTTTATTTCTTGATGTTGAGTTCCTTATAAGTTGAATATTAACTATTTATGGGGTGTATCATTAGTAGATATGTTTTCCCACCTAGTAGATTATCCTTTTATTTTATTGATGGTTTCCCTTGCTGTGCAAAACTTTATAGTTTGATATAATCCTATTTGTCCATTTTTTTCCTTTTGTTTCTCCTGACTGAAGAGATATATCAGAAAAAAATACTGCTACAGGTAATGTCAGAGAGTTTCCTATGTTTTCTTCTATGAGTTGTATGGTTTTGAATCATATATTTAATTATTTTATCTATTTTAAGTTTATTCTCATATATGGTGTAAGAAGACTGCTCTAGTTTCATTTTTTGCATGTATCTGTCCAGTTTTCCCAACAACATTTATTAAATAGACTGTTTTTACCCCATTGTATGTTCTTGCCTCCTTTGTCAAATATCGATTAACCATATAGCGATGGGTTTAATTTCAGGCATTCTATTCTGTTCCATTGATCTATATGACTGTGTTTATGGGAAAGAATGCATTTAATGACTTTAGAGGTAGAATTTATAGGATTGAATAACTGATTGGTATGAGAAACTATCAGATAAAAGAATAGAAGAAGGTTGTAGGTAAGAAAAGAAATTTTATAATTACATGGTCCATATGGCAGCTATATGTATATTAAGCCAATAGATCAATGGGTCTATAACTTGTTAAAGATATGGACTTGGGAAAAAAAGCATCAGCTCTGGTAGTCCATTAATGATCCAGAACATTATGAAGAAAAAAGACAGCCACAATTGGAATCATGGGGAATACTTAAATTTAAGACACAAATGAAGAGTAAGCCTTATTAGAGTGTCTTCATCAGTTTGGGTTGCTATAACAAAAAATACCATGGACTGGCTTGCACAAACAACATTTATTTCACAGTTTTGGTAACTAGAACTGGGATCAAATTGCCAAAAGATTCTGGCTACTATCAAAATCTTACTGTCTTCTGGGGTTTCTTTTGTAATGGCACTAATCCATTCATGAGGGCTCCATTGTCATGACCCAATTACCTCTCAAACACCCCACCTCCTAGTGCCATCACATTGGGCATTAGGACTTCAACATAAAAATTTGGGAGACACACAAACATTTGGCTATAACAAGGAGATTGACTAGACAAAGGTAAGGCCAAAATCTGGAAATATTAGTATCACAATGTCCAAAAATAGAGAACATTTTCAGGGTTTATCATTTAACATTGAGTGTTAAAGTTATAGCTTAATGTAGTGTGAGAAGGAAGCAATTTATGAATGCCTTATTGGTTCTATTGCTCATTAAATATCATCTTGTATGATCTGATTCATATAGAATTGGTATGTGTTATGAACTTTTTGTCCCCTTATTTCTTATAGATGCTGCTTGTCTCTTAAGCACAGAAGTTGATTAGACTCAGAGATAGTTTTTTGGAGGAAAAATGTTTAGCAATGAGCTTGGTAATGGAGTCTGTTCTGGTCATAAGATATTTTACAGGTTCTCTTGGAAAAGTTAATAGGACAATAGCACATTACAACTGCAGTAGTTTTATTTAACTGCTGAATGAGTTGCACTGCATTTATTTTTTCCATATCAACTATTATTGAGTTCTTTTCTGTCATGAGTTATGACCAAACATTAATAATATTTCATATTCTAAATTTTTGTTCACTAAAAGTGTACATGAAGAAAAAAACATTGGCTTTGAGAATATTTTGCTCCTAACTGTACCAATTAATGCTATGAAAACTATAGACACAACAGCGAAAATATTGTCACGGTAATTGCTCTCTCTCATTTACCATCTTTGTTTTTCTGTATCTAATTTACTCATAATTTCACTTTAATTGTCTTTATACTTTACTTGCATACTGTAATACTCACAGAGGAAATAAAAGAACTGTATATTTCCAGGAGACTTTAATTTGAAAGTCTTTGCCCAAAAATTGCTTGTTAACAGTTCTAGAAAACAGTGGAATGCTCAACTGATCTAGTTTAGCTCTCTCCTAAACTCTAATTATTAATGCCAAATGTCAAAATATTAAAAAAAACTCTAGGTGAGATGCCTTTGAGTATATAGGTGAGGAAAAATATATTTTTTGGATCTCTGGCTGAGGATCCGTAAATTAGACTAAAAAAGGGAAGATTAACAAGATAAAAGCAAACAGAAATTTATTAATGTATACATCATGCATATGCATGGGTAACTCAAAGGGGTAGTTGGAACTTGGGCTTATATAGCCTCTTAACATAAAGCACAATGCATTTTTAGATATGTGACAAGACAAAGGAAAAGGACTTTGAACTTCCAGAGTAGAAAATTAGGCAAATGTTTGGAAAAATTGATAGTAGATAAGAAGTAGTTATAGCAAGCTTTGTTATGTAGATTCCTCTTGGTAATCTTTTGGACTGATAGTGGTCTACAGTATTCTCCAATGATTATGTCCTTCCTAGAAGAGAGGGGAGAGAAGACACTTTTACACATTACTATTCCTCTTTTAGGCAAATGTAGAAAGGGAGAGAGCTTTACTAGCATACTCATACATCTCTTAACAACCATTGCACATTCTGAGAAATGTGTTCTTAGATGAGTCTGTCATTGTGTGGACGTCATAGAGTACATTTACACAAACCTAGATGGTGGAGCCTACTACACACCTAGGTTATATGTTTACATTCTATTGCTCCCGGGTTACAAACCTGCACATCATGTTACTGTACTGAATACAGTAAGCCACTGTAACACAATAGTATTTGTGCATCTAAGTGGATTTAAACATAGAAAAAGTACAGTGAAAATATGGTATAAAAGATAATAAATGATACACCTATTTAAGGCAATTACCATGAATGGAGTTTTTAGTACTGGAAGTTGCTTTGGGTGAGTTAGTGTCTGAATGCTGAGTGGACTGGGTGCTGAGTGAATGTGAAGGCCTAGGACATTACTGTACACTACTGTAGACTTTATAAACTTTGTACATTTAGGCTACATTAAATTTATTTAATTTTTTTTTTCTTTCTTCAATCTTAGCTCTGGTGGGGTGGCTCATTTGGTTGGAGTGCATTCCACACAGAGAAAGGTGGCAGGTTCAATTCCCGGTCAAGGCACATACCAAGGTTATGGGTTTGATCCCTGGTAAGGTGCATCAGGGAGGGAGCTCTCACATAATGTCCCTCTCTTTCTCTCTCTCCCTCTAAAAAATGTCAATAAGAACATATTCTCAGGTAAGTATTAAAACAAACATTTAAAAAATCAATTAACCTTAGCTTATTATATCTTATATGCATATATGCATTGCCTATGGACACAGACAATAGGGTGGTTGGTGATGGCCTAGGGTGGGATGGGAATCGGGTGGAGGGGGGAAATGGGAGATAAAGGGGAACAACTATAATACTCTCTACAATAAAGATCTAAGACATAAGCAAAGTATTGAAAGGTATGTTATTCTCCAAAATGTACTTCTCCATTTTGCTGACAAAGCAGTTTAAAAGGGCATCTAGAAAGTGGAGCTGAATCATCCATGATTTCTAATTGCTCCTGTAGTATGTATTTATTGATATGCTTGAAGGCTGTGAGGTTCGCCCTATGCCAGATCACAAAGGGTTTCAATTTGTAGCCTATTGTCCTGTCCTTAAAAGTCTTGAAACTTGGCATTGATTTAGCTCCTTAAGGATGAAAATCCTTTTAGATATTCATTTCCAGAATGAGAAAGTTTCATCCATATTGAGCATTTGTTCTGGCAAGTAATTTTCCTCCATAATCAGCTTATCTAGAGTTTATAAAAAACTATTTACCTGTCCTTACATCAGCACCCACAGACTCACCATTCACTTTCATATTATGTAGAGCATAATGATTCTTAAATATTTAAAACTACCCAGAGCTAGCAGAAAATTCATCATGGTAGTCAGGTCCAACCTTTTTTTTTCAATACCATAAAATTCTGCTTTGGCCATGATCTCATGAACCTGAGAAGGACATGTTTCTGTGTCTAGTCTTCAATCTGGGTCATTAGAAGTTTTTCCATGTCTGATATAGGCCCTTCTCAGTTTTTTTGCTATTCTTCCTGTCTTCAATGAAATGGATCCTTTAATTTACATGGATTTGTTTTTATTCTTCAAGATCATAGTACATGCCTAACTGACAAGCAATAACCAATACTTATTTTCTGCCTTCATTGTACTTAATCACTTTTAATTTTGTTTTAAAATCAATCACTCTGTATGGCCTCTTAATTGGTAACATTAAACAAGTTTGAGAAATATTGGATTTTATAGATACTATAGAACTTGCTGATTAATATGAAAGGTAAGGAAAAAGGAGGAATAAAAATAATTTGACCTGGCTGGGTGGCTCAGTCAGTTGGAACATTGTCCCATAAAAACAAAAAGATTGCAGGTTTGATTCCTAGTCAGTACTCATGCATAGGTTGTGGGTTCAATCCCTGTTAGGGCATATTCAGGGTTGGGAGCAACTAATCAATGTTTCTCACATTAAAAAATAATAATTTGTAGACTTGGGGTCTGAAGAATTGTAAAGATGATGATTCCAATTTAATGACATGGGGAACACTGGGAAAGTAACAGGTTTGTGAGTGGGAAATCGATAATGTTGCTTTGGGAATGGTTGGATTTGACTCATCAGTTTGTCACCCAAGTGGAGAGATCAAGTGGAAAGTCATATATGTGGTTATAGCTCTGGAGTTTGAATTTAGAAGTCATTAACAAATAAACATATGGGTGAGCAAGATTACTTAAAAAAAGGAAGATAGGTTTAAAATGAGAAAACAAGAAAAGGGAAGGGAAGAAAAGAGAATAGAGTTAAAATCCTTGTGTTTCAAGATTAAGGTATATTTTTGTTTGGAGATTGGATACATTTGGAGAGCTAGCAAAAAATCTGAAAAGTGGTAACTACTATAACAAAAAAATTGAGAATTTAACCACTCCCTTCTTAGAATATGCTTCTCTAGTTTTTAGTGACAATATACATTTCCAATTTTCCTTCATTACACAAAGGAAGTTATTGGACTTCAACAGGAAAATATTAACTTCTTCCATGAAAGAAAGAGGAAAATAGAAATATGAATACTGATGCAAAAAATTTGTAGATTTGGTTGTGGGAAGATGATGCAGTTCTCTTCTGATGGCTTTTATGGTCTCAATGAAGTATAAGGTGGTACAATAAGCTAAGGATGGGAAGCAGAATCATTGAATGTGACTAAGTAGAAATTGTTTGAGAAGTAATAACAAAGAGAGAATAACATTATGGAAACTCAGGGAAAGAAGATTTTTAAATTGATAGGGAAATTCCATGTTACCAAATATTTTCTAGAAATTAATTAAGGTAAAGAAGAGATTTTATATCAGAGAATTATTCCTATTTTTAATGAAAACAGGATCATAAAGGTAGAAGTCAAAGCCCAGTGGCCCAGGGAAAAATGCAAGATGAGGAGTTTGAAACTATGAGGGAAGACACTGTTAGAGATTAATCAAGAAAAGAATGGCAGTGAAAACTAAAAGAAAATCTGGCTTCCCTGAAGGAGGCATTTATTTGATTTTGCTATTTATATTTAATTCCCCTCCCTGAGTTTTATTGAAAAATAGTTGACATGCTTGAATATGCGAGTATAGACAATAGGGAAGCATCCAGTAAAGAATTAGAGACTGATGGAGAGAGTGGAGAGGGGATAATTGATGGAGAGAAGTCCTGGGGAAAACTACCTGGGATGAGGTCAAGAACACAGGTAGAAGTGATTGTAAATTTGACAATGTGGTTAGAGAGTACCCTAAGAACATTTATAAGGGAAAGTTAATCTCCTAACATTTTCTAAAGTTACACACTGGAACGAATCATAATATATTTTGTATGCTTAAAGGTATTCATTAATATTTCAATGCAGATGAATGTTTTTTTTTTTATGATTAGGTTGTCTTACATAAAATTGTTTAGTAGTTCCTTATTCCCTCAAAAATTTATCCATACAGGCATATATGTGACTTTTTCTTTAAAATGTCTTTTTTAATTAGTATTTCCTTCTTATTTTTCTATTTATGTAATGAGGAATTAAATACCAACTACTGTCTTTGATTTAACCTAGAGTGAATATAAATGGTGTTCTGAAAAAGGAGAGAAATGGACTTTAATTTTACTTGCTATGCCTTTGCTGAATACCTCATTAGTGCTTTAATTCATGCAGAAAAGGTTAAAATGTACTAAAAGTGACAAGCCCTAAATGGAAATCATTGTTCACTCTTGCAGTAAAGTACAATCATTCTAGGGAAAGGAAAGTATGTACTAGGGAAGAGGCATCAGAGTTGGAAGCGGAGTTAAGTTACCACTGTGGGCCTCTGAGAAGCAGGGACACATTAGAAACAAAGGGACCTGGTTGAATATGATTGCATCAGTTGTCTGGGAAATAGATGAATTGGGCTCCTTTAGAACTTTGCTACAATTGAAATATCACTTCTTGAGAGACTGTAATATGGTCTGGACTGATAAATGCAAATTAAAATGATGAATTGAAGGGATAAATGTTTTTATTCCTCACATCATCTGTTCTCTTTTAGCTGTCTGTGTTGACAACAAGGGATTCTCTGAAGAGGAAATCAGAACCACTAATGATATTTGCACATTTAAGAAACAAAAACCCTTCATTTTGTAATCACATTTCTTCATTTGTCATATTAGGCCTTTACAGCCATGTGGGATGAGTATTAGACACATAAATATGGAAACCAGAGAATGCAATCTTCCAAAATATTTTCAAGTTGAATTATCTCTACCTGGCCCCTGTACATAGAGCCATTATATTTCTTAGAATTGTCATTTACTCCCACACTATAGATGAAGTAATTCAGTTAAACTCCAGTATCAAAATAAATTTAACAGTATTGTGCAATTCAAATCCCAAAGAAGTATACTTTCTCTGGGTAACATTCTCCAAATATTTTATTTTCTCTAGTATTTACTTAACTGGAAAGCTACCTTTTAAGTTCTAGACTATGGGTCCAAATTAGTTTTTTTTTTTACTGCCCTTGAAGTAGAATAATCAATAAGATACATAAGCAGAGACCTTGGGAAATTACATTAGGAACACATGTCTTTCTGATTGCTGTTTATTGTTTTTGGTCCAGCTAAGAATATTCTCTCTTAAGATCTCTTAGGCAGCTCAACTGATATCAATTAGACACTGATTTTTGCCATATGGAAAACTAAGCCATAAAATATATTACATTATTTCAACAATAGTATCATAATGTATTTTTATAGCTTTCTAGATTCATTTATTTAATAAAGAAATCATGTTATATTCTAGCTAATTTATTTTTAAATCATGCAGCTGCAATCACTAACCTCATGTGCAAAGACATCATTTAACTAATGAAAGTACAGCAGGTCCCTGCTTATCCATGGTTTCAGGTACTTATGGTCAATTGGCACAGCTTGATGATCCAGAATCACCTGAAGCAGATGATCCTCCTTCTGAAGTATTGCCAGAAAATAAGTACTAGCCTAAGGCTATTTCATGATGCCTATGTCATTCACCTAACTTCATCACATCATACAGGCATTATATCATCTCACATTATCATAATAAGAAGGATGAGTATATAGTAAAATAAGATATTTTGAGAGAGACTACATTCACATACCTTCCATTACAGTATATTGTTTTAATTGTTATATTTTATGATTGTTGTTGATATCTTAGAGTGCTAAATTGTAAATAATACATTATCATAGGGATGTATGTAAAGGAAGAAACATGGTATATAGAGAGTTTGGTAGTATCTGAGGTTCCAGGCACCCATTAGAGGTCTTGGAATGCATGCCCTGTGTATAGGAGGGACTATTGTATATGTTATATCAGTACAGAACTTTGCAGATTTCAAAGCAGTCAAAGACATTGATTTGATGCTTACCACAATAGTGTGTTATAGGGATCTGGGTATTAAAAATAGTAAGCCAAATAAAAAATTAGAAAGTAAAGTTTATTTATAAATGCATGGTATCTTTTACTTGGTGTTATCCAAGTAAAAAAGTAGAGGTAATAGAGTGCAAATTCTTTGGTTCAAGCAATTTTATTTCTAGGAACTTTTCTTTTTTTAATATTTTTAATTGATTTCAGAGAGGAAGGGAGAGGGAGAGAGAAATAGAAACATCAATGATGACAGAGAATCATTGATTGGCTGCCTCCTGCATGCCCCCTACTGGCTATTGAGTGTACAACTGGGGTATGTGTCCTTGACTGGAATTGAACCTGGCACTCTTCAGTCTATAGGCTGATGCTCTATCCACTGAGTCAAACCAGCCAAGGTTCTAGGAACTTCTCTTATGGAAACACTGTTGTGGGAAAAATTATTGGCCAAAGTTAAAATAAGATACTTCTTTTTTTACAAGGCCACAAATTAACAAGTTATGTTTATAATGTGGTGAGTCAAAGATTCAAAACTTAAAGAAACAGATATTAACCAGATGGATTTTTGCCCAAATAAGTTATTTTTTATGTACTCATGAAAACATCTATGTATATAAAAGCCTAAGAGACCAAAAGACGGAACAACTGAATGACCCGTCGCTATGACATTCATTGACCACCAGGGGGCAGATGCTCAATGAAGGAGCTGCCTCCTGGTGATCAGTGCGCTCCCACAGCCAACCTCCAGTGGCCGGCCAACCTCCCATGGTCCCTCCTCCCAGCCTGCTGGCCCTGAGATCAGCCCCAATTGTTGGCCAAGCTGAGGGACTCCATCTGTGCACAAATTTGTGCACTAGGCGTCTAGTTAAGTAATAATCAGATATTTCCTTAAATGTCTTTAGACCTCCGCTGATATGACTTTTTTCTTGAACAATTTCTAATGTCCAAGCACAAATGTAATCACTACATGTTTACACATTCAGTCATATAAGGGGCAGATGAAAAGATGTATTTTGATATCCAATGATATCAAAATGATACTTGCTCAGTATTTCCCCTTGCTCACTTATATTCCTAGAAAATATAATTGAAAATAAAGCTTAAAGTATTTCTTTTTAATATTCAATGTTAATTTAATATATATATAGGAAAGCACATATTATTATAACTATAGGTTGAATTACTTTCACAAACTGGACATACATTTGTAACTAGTAAATACATACATATGTAATAGAACCCCAACAACCTGCCTTCTTGCAGGTTCCCTTCCTTTTTTTACCCCTCTAAGAATAACGACTATTCAAAATTCTAACTCGATAAATTAATTTTGAGCACAGATTATGGTTCATTAGATTAATTATATTTCACAGATTTGTTCCAAATGTTCAAGTTGAAGAAACTCAATGTTTTTCTTCAGAGTACAAATAACTTTTTTGAATTTCCTGGTTGTAGGTCATAGACCAGTGGTCAGCAAACTCATTAGTCAACAGTGCTGAATATCAACAGTATAATGACTGAAATTTCTTTTGAGAGCCAAATTTTTAAACTTAAACTATATAGGTAGGTACATTGTTATTAGCTTAATTAGGGTACTCCTAAGCTGGCCTTTGCTCAAAACGTCCTCAATCTGATTGAGGTACATTCACTGAGGTCAACCCCTTCAAAATCTCCCATCCACACTCATTTTGTATTCTTGTTTCATCTATCTCCTTTCGTTCATCCTCTCTATATGTCCAAACCATCTCAACATACCTTTCTCAATCCTCGACACTACATCTTCATTCACTCCACAACATTCCCTAAAATTAACTTAATAAATTTTACTTAAAGTTTTAAGTCTTAAACTATGGGTACGTTGAATGAAACTCGATATCATACTTAATAACCATATTATTTATTGATAAAATTAAATTCCGTACAATTTACCTTACAATATCCATAAAATTAAATCATGACAATGACTGACAAACACTAATGTAAACAATGGCCTTGCATGTCCTTGGAAAGTTTGGGTAAGTCAGGTTTGTATGTTGTTTTTAATTTTAGGCATGATTCCAGGTTCTCATCAATAAGATGACTTCTCAATTTACTCTTGATAAGGTTCATGTTTGAAAATGATTATTCGCATAAATATGTAGACCCGAATAAGGAAAGAACAGCAAACGCTAGTTTTTTCAGTTGATTATATGAGTCAGGAATACTATTCCAGGTGTTAAAAATCAACGTATCTACTAAGTTCACATTTGTTTTTCTCCAATATTTCTATATCAGCACAAAGACATTCAAATTTTGAGCTCTACAATTCTTTGTTTTTTAAATTCAGTAATTGCATTTCAAAGTTGCCAATGTCAACATTAAAGGGAGAAAAATTTAATTCTGTTTACAGTAGCATTAAGAAGTTTTTTGTTTTTTTTTTTTTAACCAAGGCTAACTTCACTTTGCTGTTTCTGAATTCCTGAAACCTGTTGAGAAAAGCTTCCCTCATATTTAGAAGTGTTGTTTTGAAATAGCAAATGTCAATATCAGAATTATTTTCTTGGCAATGTTTCAACAGGTTTGGAAAGTGAATCAAAGTTTCTCTTTCAAAATCTTGAGCAAAAAGAGATCATTTGTTTTCGAATGAAATAACTTCTTCTAACATTGAAAAAAGTTTCCTTTCCCCTGTAGTTTACAATTAAGCTGATTTAGATGAGATGTAACATCTACCATGAAATAAAATTTTTAGATCCACTGATTGTTCGTTAGTTCTGGATAGTGAACACCCTTCTCAAGGAGAAATGCTTTAATTTCCGTTACTAAGAAAGCGAAACGTTTCAAAATGTTTCCTCTTGATAACCAACATACCTTGTTAGGCAGCAGAAGATCTGCGTACTCACTCTCCATTTCAACGAAAAATTCTTTAAATTGGCGATGATTAAGAGCTTTAGCTATAATGGAATTGATAATGTTAATCACCAATTCCATAACTCTGCAAATTTCTTCTGGAAATGGCTGTATACAAAACGCTTCTTGATGAATGATGCAATGGTAAGTAAGTGTCTCGTGATTAATTTTCTCTTTCAAAATAGCAACAAACCTGTTTCTTAAACCAGTCGTTCTTTTCACCCCGTCTGTTGAAATTGAGACAATTTTAACAAGTGGAATATGATGTTTTTCAATGCACTCTATTACAGCATTTGCTATATCCTCTCCACGTGTTTGACCTTTGAGTGGCAATAATCCTAAAAGTTCTTTGGGACCTTTAGATGAAATAAATCGTACAAAAAAGTGAAACTTGCACTGTATCATTTATGTCACAAGACTCGTCAACTGCTATTGATAAAGCTCAAACCAATTTAAGATCTTTGACTTGCTGGTCAGTTATATTCGAAAACATTTTGACTGTTCTTTCATTGTTTTAGCAGACAATGGTAACTCTAAATTTTTTTTTTATGATATCTGCTTTGTTCTTAAAATCCTGAAATAGCTCTTCGGATGCATTTATAAAACAACTTTTTATGTATTCACCATCTGTATATGGTTTTCCTCTCTTAGCAATCTCTTGACTAAACACAAAACTTGCAATACTAACATTGTTGGAAGATTGCATCCAGTAATTAAATAAAGAAATTGATTTTTCTTGACTCTTCTGAAGTTCCTGAACTGCTTTCTTCCTAGCATCACCGATAGGATATTTACTACTAAATGTCACATCTGTAGTTGTAAAGTGTCTCTCCAAATTTGATTTCTTGTTATGTGCCAATTTTTCTTGACAAATAAGACAGGTCGGAAGGCCATTTAAGTTTTGAATAAACACAAAAGTCTTTGTCCATTCAACTTTAAATTCACGGTTTTCGTCTTCTGTTTTTCTTTGCTTCTTTTTTGTAGCCATGTCAAATAAGACATCTAAAAAAAAAAGTTTCATTTTGTAATAATAAAGCCACCAACACAAAATAATTACAATTCTTAAATTGATGACAAAAATACCTGAAGGATTTGCAGCTGGTTGGAAAAATACAGGTAACTTTATGCTTCCAGTAGGTACTTTTGTCACCCTCACGCGATATTTGGATGTGACTAGCACTAATCACTGCACAATGAGACTGCTGACTGGCTTACTCAACTCATGCATGAATCATACATGCCTCCCCCGTGCTTCTTACCCCGCGGCCCGCCTGTGCCACGTCTCCCGTTGCCCGATCGACTGACACCCCCACTTCTTCTAATGCCATTTCTTCAAAATAGACTCACCCAGGCCAAAAACCGACTTCTGCGCATGGGCCACGAAGTTTCAGACGCACTGTATGTGTGCACTCACACATGGTATTTTGTGAAAGAGCCACACTCAAGGGGCCAAAGAGCCGCATGTGGCTCTAGAGTCGCAGTTTGCCAACCACTGTCTTAGACAAATCGCTTAACCTTTCTGATCCTTAGTGGCCTCATCTTTATAATGGAAGTAATAGTATCTATCTCAGAAACTTGTTACTAGTAAATACTTATAAACTCAGATATGTGTATATATATATAAAGAGAAATATTTGTATAATAAATGTGTATGGATATATAGATAGATTCTGTAATGTGCAGTATCTAACAGAATACACACTCAAATCATAATTATTATTAACCAAAGTTGGAGTGCTTAGAATACTCTAATAGATGTTTTAAGTGGTTATTAACTAAAATCATTACTAATCAAATTTATTTGTTAAGAAACAGAATGTTTTTAATTTTTTCAAGTAAAAACATGTTCTTATTGCATCTCATTAAAAACAATGAATACCATGTTCTTGAATATCTGATTCACCTGTCATACATTTCATTTTTGGAGTATAGTGATTAACTTCACAGTGTTTGTAAGTTTATCTTCTGTATTATGCTGATTAAAAAATTTCTCACACTAACATGGATATGTTAATAACCTGTCAGCACATTCATGACTCATAAAGATCTATATGAAAAGTCATTGGTGATTCTAAAACATTTTAGAAAAATGTCTCAGGCGCTAGCCAGATAACTTAGTTGATTAGAGCATCATCCAAATATGCCAAAAATGCTGGTTTGATCACCATTTAGGAGACATATGAGACTCAACCAATTAATGCATAAATAAGTGAAACAAGAAAATCGATGTTTCTCTTTCTCTTTCTCTCTCTCCCTTTCTCAATCCCTTCCTCTTTGTCTAAAAAAATCAATAAATAAAGAGAACAAGAAAAGCCATGAGTAACTAGGAAAAAAGAAATAATAAAAATCAGAGCATAAATAAATGATGTAGTAACTAAAAAAAGAAAGAAAGAAAGAAAGAAAGAAAGAAAGAAAGAAAGAAAGAAAGAAAGAAAGAAAGAAAATAACCTAAGAGACCAATTAAACCAAGAGCTGGTTCTTTGAAAAGATAAAAAATATTGATCAACTGTTAGTCAAATACATCATGAACCAGAGAGGGAGGAATCAAATAAATAAAATGAGAAATGAAAGAGATGCCGTAACAACTGACATCACAGAAATACAAAGAATTGTAATAAAAATTATATGCTAACATTGGATAACCTGGGCAAAATGGAAAAATTCCTAGAATTTCTAAAACTTCCAAAACTCAGACAGGAAGAATCAGAAAACCTGAATAGACTGATAACAACTAATGAAATTAAAACAGTAAAAACAAACAAACAAAAAACTAACAAACAAAAGTCCTGTCAGTCATTATATTAAATGCAAATACACTCAACACTACAAACAAAAAACAGAGTAGGAAGGTAGATTTTTAAAAATTATATCAACAATATACTGTCTAAAAGGGATACACTTTAGATTCAAAGGCATATATAAGTTAAAAGTGAAAGGATGGCAAAATAAAAGAAAATGAAAACTAACCTAACAAAGTTGTGGTGGTTATACTAATAAAAGTCAAAATATACAATAAGAATCGGTAATAGAAACAAAGAATATTTTATGCTGATAAAAGGGTAAATCTATTAATAAGACATAACAATTAAAAATGTATCCTTTGAGACAGCATGAAGGGACCTGGAGAGTATTAAACTAAGCAAAATAAGGCAATCAGAAAAATACAAAAATTACATTATATCACTTATATGTGTAATCTATTAAACAACATAAACTGATGAACAAAATATGTCCAGAGACATGGGAGCATGGAACGGATTGGTGAATCTCTGAGGGGAGGGGGTGTACAGGCAGTAAGAAATTAACCAAAGAACTTATATGCATATATGCATAACCCATGGACACAGACAATAGTGCAGTGAAGGCCTGGAGTGGGGGAAAGATTGTGTGGAAAGGGTTAATGGGGGAGGAGGGGACATCTGTAATACTTTAAACAATAAGTATAATTAAACTATTTTTTAAAAAAACTTATATATACTTAATACATCTACAAAATATATGAAACAAATCAGAATCGAATGGAGAAGCAGACAATTCAACAATAATGGTGACTTCAATATCCCACTTTAAATAACGCATATCTCTTATACTTATAAATACAAAAATCCTCAACTAAATATTGCAAACTGAACTCAGAAACATATAAATAGGATTATACAACATGGCCATTTGGGGTTTATAGTAGGAGAATGTAAGGTTAACTCAATATAAGAATATCTATCAATGTAAACCCATATTAATAAAATAAAGGAAAAACACCATATGATCATCTCAATAGATGTAGAAAGAACACTTGTCATAATCCAACATCCTTTCATTATGAAAACACCCAAACAAGGACTAGAAATAAACTTTCTCAACTTGATAAAAGCCATCTAAGGAAAATCTATAGTTAACATCATACTTACTTGTGAAAAATTGAATGCTTTTCTCCTAAGATCAGGATCAAAATAAAGGTGTCCATTATCACTGCTTTCTTTGCAAAATTGTACTGAAGGCTCCAATGAGAGCTATATGCAACATAAAGTTATAAAAGGAGTCACTGGGTGCAAGGAAACGGTATGGGTAAGTCAGGGTCATAGCATGCTGGATCTTGAAGGTCATGTTAAGAACATTTGAATTTATTCTAAAGAGCAATAATAATACAGAAGAAAGTAGTGACATTAAATGGAAAAGGCATTCTTTTGCATTTTACTCTTCAAAAAATAGTATGCATTCCTTTTAATTGTAGTTAGCCTTGTTTAAATTCTAAAATGCTGAAATAATTTAAAATTTAAAGTGACATTTCTGACCATGTGTCCATCATGATATAAGTTTAAGATGTGATTTGAATAAAAAAACATTCAAAATAGATTCCTCTTTTTGTCACTCCTAGAAACATATTCACCATGAAATAAAAGTCCCTGGGAAATTCTCACCTCCTCATTTTAATTTAAATTGAAAATGCAATGCCTAGTCAGATAATATCTACTGTGTTATTTTTTTTCATCCTGTGCCCAGAATTCTCCATTGGATACTATACTGTGAGGGTTAACTTCAGCAGGTTAGTATTGGCCAGGGCTTTTTTCATAAAATAAGAAATATACCTTCCATGCCCTAGCCAGTTTGTCTCAATGGATGGAGTGCTGTCCTGCAGACTGAAGGGTACCAGGTTCGATTCAGGTCAAGAGCAAATGCCCAGGTTGCAAGTTTGATCCCATATATGGGGCATTCAAGAGGCAGCCAATCAGTGATTCTCTTTCATCATTGATGTTTCTATCTCACTCTCCCTTCTCTGAAATCAATAAAAATATATTAAAAAAAATAAAAGAAATATACTATCCTGACAACTGATCCCCGATTAAGCCATGTATTTTTTTTTCTTTCTTTCTTTCCTTTTTCTTTTTCTTTTTATCACTGTGGGTTCACTGAGTTTAAGGGAGATTTGTCTCTATTTACACCACTATTAATTGTTATGAGTGAGATTGATGGCTTCTACCTTGTCTCAGGGAGGACCCCATAGTCTCTGCAATTGGGTCTCATTACATGGTAAGAATAGGTCTTAAACAGAAAACATAATTGGAGCTTGGTTTCTGCCTTTTCAGACCTAATGCTGAGACAGCTTTTGGGTTTCATTTATTAAATTTAATGTGGTTTCTATATTGTATCATATTTCTGCAATAATAATCCCATATGTTTGTAAGCATTGTCATTTTGGGTCTTGTTAGCATCCTTCAGCAATGGAAATCTAACTGCCAGTTAGTGCAGATACCTATTTTCTATGGCATGATTTCAAACTCCTCAGTGCAATTAACAAGGTGCTTCCCAATATGTCCCACTGTATCTCTCCAAATGTATATCTGTCCCTCCTGCTGGCCTTCACCCAATATGATTCTATTTTATTTTTCTTCCTTATATTGTCATAGAAAAGACATCTTGACACTGTAATCATATTTAATTGAGTCATGATTATCTATCTATATATGTGTATTCACCAATTCTAAACAAGTCTGACACACAGTGTTTAATTTTTGATGGGTGGATACATGTAAAAGATTATTCTTAGGTTTGACTTATTGCTCCTGAGAGAATGTTGCTGCAACAACAAACAGCACGAAGTGACAAAAACAACGTATTTGTAGAAATATATGATAGCATGACATCAAATAGTATTTCTGGCTATCTGCCTGACCTTGCTATTGTTCATAACTGGTTCTACTATCAGCTATTTCTATCCCATTGTTCCTTTATTACCATAATTTAACTTGGTCATCACATACAGCAGAAGGCTTCATTGAGCTGCAGTGAAAGTATGGCTCTAAATGTGCCAGGGATGGTTAAATGAATTATAATGTGATATTGGCCCAGGGGCTCAGCCTAAAATATACTGAATGGACAGTTAGCTGATCTGAAAGAAGAGTACAATGGAAATTTTAAACAATTCACTGATAATCACCCAGGAGGGATTTGGAAAGTATGCTTTTATAGATAACATTCACACAAAAAAATTTTAAATTAATGCTTGAAAACCTTTAGCCAAATTTGTTTTAATCCCTATAATATGCAGAGTATTACAGTTTTCTTTTTAATAGACTCTGCATCAGACTTTCATGTTCATATAAAGTGCTAAAATGAAATGGAAATTTATACAGTCACTTTTGTAAGAAAAATTTCAAGATTTTAACCTGGCCAAAAAATGACTACATTCGGCCAGTGAATGCACTCTTGATGCTATGATTCGATACAATCATTGACCAGAAGCTATACTACAATAAAAGAAGTCATTTCTTCCTGCCCCAAAGCAATCTAATGTTTAAACTAATGGAGTTATTAACAATCAAAGACTTTTAACCCTCTGGAAAACACCAACACCAACAAAAATGTTTGCAGTCAAACTACTGTATTGAGTTATTATATCAGGGAAGATTAAAATTAAAAGTGCTGTTGCAGAAAGCATAATAAGCAACTATGCCAATAAAATTTAACAATTTCTGTCCATCAATTAAGGACTTGCTGATAAAATGTTACCTTTTAATCTCTTGAGTTAACTCAGGGGTGTTTATTCCATTAACATTACAATTTGAAAATTATACTTCAGTCTTACTAGGTACAGTTCTTGTGGTTTTCATAATGTGTTTCACAGAAATATGCACATACTTTTTCCCTTTGAAATACTGAAATACAGAAATTAAATTTCATCTCTAACTTCAGTAATTTAGTGGTAGTATTTCTCAATACATAGGAGAGTAATGTATGGGTTGTTATTTTTTTGATATGGCGTTAGTTCTCTTACTTTCAAGTAATGGGAAAAATATATCGAACACTGAATATTCCTTTTCTAATACACACATCATATATGCACTACACATTTTTTAATACAAATATAGTTACCCATGACTATTTTACTTCTGTTACATAAAGAGCCAATCTAAATATCTCATTACTGTTTACTAGTATAACAGCACACTTCATTTAAAATTTCCTTACCTACCACCCAGAAGCTGGGTGAGCTTTTGTGCTCTTGCTCTAGTGCATACCTCTATTCAGCATCTCTAACATTTAATCCAAATGATTGCTTCATTCACCTGCCTCCCGTACTAAGGAAACCACAGTGAACACAGCATGTCTTACCTGTTTTGTTGTTGAATTCCCATCACTTAGAGAAAGCCTGAAAAATGATAGCTACTTTCTAAATGTTTGAGTGGAATTGGTTATTAAATTAATTATTCATTTGTAAAACCTTATACATTTTTCTAACTTCATCTTAAGTACATTTGTAAGAGTTATGCCTACAACAGTCAATGTTTGATTTATTGAAGTGGGTAGAAAATTAAATATGAAAGAGATGAAATAAGCTTCACGTTACAATTACAATTTGAGAGAATTTTTCGCCCAGAGCGTAAGAAAATTGATTGTTTTTATTTCAATTACACTAGACTTATTTCTCCAATTAATAGTAGATTATTGGCATTCCTTCATTATTTGATTACTTTTTGAAAGGAGGTATAAATATGAATTTGAGAAAACAATGTGTCAATAGCTCTCACTATATTATACTTACTACTAGAAGCCTGGCACATGAAATTCTTGCATGGGTGGTGTCCCTAGGCCTGGTGGGTGATCATGGACTGAAGGCCCTGGTGGGGTCGGGAGAGGTGACTGTCTCTAGGCCAGGCGCTGAAGGAACAGATACCAGATGCCAGTGCTGCCCTGGGCACCCCAGCACCCTGTGGATCACCTCTTCCCTACATCCCTCTTCCTTCCCTCAGTGTCACACCACCACCAATGGGGGGTGGGGCCCTGCTGGCCAGGGGAGGGAAGGAGGAGGAGCTGGGGGAAGTTTCAATCCCCAATTTGGAACATGCAGGAGGCAGCCAGTCAATGATTCTCTATCATCATTGATGTCTCTATCTCTATTTCCCTCTCTGAAATCAATAAAATATATATTAAAATGCAAGGTTTTTAAAGGAAGAAAGGTAGGGCAAGGGAACTATTCACAGGGGAGCATTTGAGATCTTGCTCACATTTCAAATAGGATAACATAAGGTGGTCCTCAGGGGGTGACAGGTGAGGAGTGGCAGTGGGT